>JAVGWX010000209.1:0-86746 GCA_036924085.1 Ariolimax columbianus
TCAGACCATCCGTGTTGTTAATGAGTTTGATAGTAAGAGCACATCTAATGACACTTAATCTTCGTGGTTTTTTTAATCAGACCATCAGTGTGTTAATGAGTTGATAGTAAGCACTATCTTAATGACACTTAATCTTCGTGTTGTTTTTTAATCAGACCATCATAGTGTGTTAATGAGTTGATAGTAAGCACATCTAATGACACTTAATCTTCGTGGTTTTTTAATCAGACCATCAGTGTGTTAATGAGTTGATAGTAAGCACATCTAATGACACTTAATCTTCGTGGTTTTTTTAATCAGACCATCAGTGTGTTAATGAGTTGATAGTAAGCACATCTAATGACACTTAATCTTCGTGGTTTTTTAATCAGACCATCAGTGTGTTAATGAGTTGATAGTAAGCACATCTAATGACACTTAATCTTCGTGGTTTTTTAATCAGACCATCAGTGTGTTAATGAGTTGATAGTAAGCACATCTAATGACACTTAATCTTCGTGGTTTTTTAATCAGACCATCAGTGTGTTAATGAGTTGATAGTAAGCACATCTAATGACACTTAATCTTCGTGGTGTTTTTAATCAGACCATCAGTGTGTTAATGAGTTGATAGTAAGCACATCTAATGACACTTAATCTTCGTGGTTTTTTAATCAGACCATCAGTGTGTTAATGAGTTGATAGTAAGCACATCTAATGACACTTAATCTTCGTGGTTTTTTAATCAGACCATCCGTGTGTTAATGAGTTGATAGTAAGCACATCTAATGACACTTAATCTTCGTGGTTTTTTAATCAGACCATCCGTGTGTTAATGAGTTGATAGTAAGCACATCTAATGACACTTAATCTTCGTGGTTTTTTAATCAGACCATCCGTGTGTTGATGAGTTGATAGTAAGCACATCTAATGACACTTAATCTTCGTGGTTTTTTAATCAGACCATCCGTGTGTTGATGAGTTGATAGTAAGCACATCTAATGACACTTAATCTTCGTGGTTTTTTAATCAGACCATCCGTGTGTTGATGAGTTGATAGTAAGCACATCTAATGACACTTAATCTTCGTGGTTTTTTAATCAGACCATCCGTGTGTTAATGAGTTGATAGTAAGCACATCTAATGACACTTAATCTTCGTGGTTTTTAATCAGACCATCCGTGTGTTGATGAGTTGATAGTAAGCACATCTAATGACACTTAATCTTCGTGGTTTTTTAATCAGACCATCCGTGTGTTGATGAGTTGATAGTAAGCACATCTAATGACACTTAATCTTCGTGGTTTTTTAATCAGACCATCCGTGTGTTAATGAGTTGATAGTAAGCACATCTAATGACACTTAATCTTCGTGGTTTTTTAATCAGACCATCCGTGTGTTGATGAGTTGATAGTAAGCACATCTAATGACACTTAATCTTCGTGGTTTTTTAATCAGACCATCCGTGTGTTGATGAGTTGATAGTAAGCACATCTAATGACACTTAATCTTCGTGGTTTTTTAATCAGACCATCCGTGTGTTGATGAGTTGATAGTAAGCACATCTAATGACACTTAATCTTCGTGGTTTTTTAATCAGACCATCCGTGTGTTGATGAGTTGATAGTAAGCACATCTAATGACACTTAATCTTCGTGGTTTTTTAATCAGACCATCCGTGTGTTGATGAGTTGATAGTAAGCACATCTAATGACACTTAATCTTCGTGGTTTTTTAATCAGACCATCCGTGTGTTGATGAGTTGATAGTAAGCACATCTAATGACACTTAATCTTCGTGGTTTTTTAATCAGACCATCCGTGTGTTGATGAGTTGATAGTAAGCACATCTAATGACACTTAATCTTCGTGGTTTTTTAATCAGACCATCCGTGTGTTGATGAGTTGATAGTAAGCACATCTAATGACACTTAATCTTCGTGGTTTTTTAATCAGACCATCCGTGTGTTGATGAGTTGATAGTAAGCACATCTAATGACACTTAATCTTCGTGGTTTTTTAATCAGACCATCCGTGTGTTGATGAGTTGATAGTAAGCACATCTAATGACACTTAATCTTCGTGGTTTTTTAATCAGACCATCCGTGTGTTGATGAGTTGATAGTAAGCACATCTAATGACACTTAATCTTCGTGGTTTTTTAATCAGACCATCCGTGTGTTGATGAGTTGATAGTAAGCACATCTAATGACACTTAATCTTCGTGGTTTTTTAATCAGACCATCAGTGTGTTAATGAGTTGATAGTAAGCACATCTAATGACACTTAATCTTCGTGGTTTTTTAATCAGACCATCCGTGTGTTATGAGTTGATAGTAAGCACATCTAATGACACTTAATCTTCGTGGTTTTTTAATCAGACCATCAGTGTGTTAATGAGTTGATAGTAAGCACATCTAATGACACTTAATCTTCGTGGTTTTTTTAATCAGACCATCAGTGTGTTAATGAGTTGATAGTAAGCACATCTAATGACACTTAATCTTCGTGGTTTTTTAATCAGACCATCAGTGTGTTAATGAGTTGATAGTAAGCACATCTAATGACACTTAATCTTCGTGGTTTTTTAATCAGACCATCAGTGTGTTAATGAGTTGATAGTAAGCACATCTAATGACACTTAATCTTCGTGGTTTTTTAATCAGACCATCAGTGTGTTAATGAGTTGATAGTAAGCACATCTAATGACACTTAATCTTCGTGGTTTTTTAATCAGACCATCAGTGTGTTAATGAGTTGATAGTAAGCACATCTAATGACACTTAATCTTCGTGGTTTTTTAATCAGACCATCAGTGTGTTAATGAGTTGATAGTAAGCACATCTAATGACACTTAATCTTCGTGGTTTTTTAATCAGACCATCCGTGTGTTAATGAGTTGATAGTAAGCACATCTAATGACACTTAATCTTCGTGGTTTTTTAATCAGACCATCCGTGTGTTGATGAGTTGATAGTAAGCACATCTAATGACACTTAATCTTCGTGGTTTTTTAATCAGACCATCCGTGTGTTGATGAGTTGATAGTAAGCACATCTAATGACACTTAATCTTCGTGGTTTTTTAATCAGACCATCCGTGTGTTGATGAGTTGATAGTAAGCACATCTAATGACACTTAATCTTCGTGGTTTTTTAATCAGACCATCCGTGTGTTGATGAGTTGATAGTAAGCACATCTAATGACACTTAATCTTCGTGGTTTTTTAATCAGACCATCCGTGTGTTGATGAGTTGATAGTAAGCACATCTAATGACACTTAATCTTCGTGGTTTTTTAATCAGACCATCCGTGTGTTGATGAGTTGATAGTAAGCACATCTAATGACACTTAATCTTCGTGGTTTTTTAATCAGACCATCAGTGTGTTAATGAGTTGATAGTAAGCACATCTAATGACACTTAATCTTCGTGGTTTTTTAATCAGACCATCCGTGTGTTAATGAGTTGATAGTAAGCACATCTAATGACACTTAATCTTCGTGGTTTTTTAATCAGACCATCAGTGTGTTAATGAGTTGATAGTAAGCACATCTAATGACACTTAATCTTCGTGGTTTTTTAATCAGTCCATCCGTGTGTTAATGAGTTGATAGTAAGCACATCTAATGACACTTAATCTTCGTGGTTTTTTAATCAGACCATCAGTGTGTTAATGAGTTGATAGTAAGCACATCTAATGACACTTAATCTTCGTGGTTTTTTAATCAGACCATCAGTGTGTTAATGAGTTGATAGTAAGCACATCTAATGACACTTAATCTTCGTGGTTTTTTTAATCAGACCATCAGTGTGTTAATGAGTTGATAGTAAGCACATCTAATGACACTTAATCTTCGTGGTTTTTTAATCAGACCATCAGTGTGTTAATGAGTTGATAGTAAGCACATCTAATGACACTTAATCTTCGTGGTTTTTTAATCAGACCATCAGTGTGTTAATGAGTTGATAGTAAGCACATCTAATGACACTTAATCTTCGTGGTTTTTTAATCAGACCATCCGTGTGTTAATGAGTTGATAGTAAGCACATCTAATGACACTTAATCTTCGTGGTTTTTTAATCAGACCATCCGTGTGTTGATGAGTTGATAGTAAGCACATCTAATGACACTTAATCTTCGTGGTTTTTTAATCAGACCATCCGTGTGTTGATGAGTTGATAGTAAGCACATCTAATGACACTTAATCTTCGTGGTTTTTTAATCAGACCATCCGTGTGTTGATGAGTTGATAGTAAGCACATCTAATGACACTTAATCTTCGTGGTTTTTTAATCAGACCATCCGTGTGTTGATGAGTTGATAGTAAGCACATCTAATGACACTTAATCTTCGTGGTTTTTTAATCAGACCATCCGTGTGTTGATGAGTTGATAGTAAGCACATCTAATGACACTTAATCTTCGTGGTTTTTTAATCAGACCATCCGTGTGTTGATGAGTTGATAGTAAGCACATCTAATGACACTTAATCTTCGTGGTTTTTTAATCAGACCATCCGTGTGTTGATGAGTTGATAGTAAGCACATCTAATGACACTTAATCTTCGTGGTTTTTTAATCAGACCATCCGTGTGTTGATGAGTTGATAGTAAGCACATCTAATGACACTTAATCTTCGTGGTTTTTTAATCAGACCATCCGTGTGTTGATGAGTTGATAGTAAGCACATCTAATGACACTTAATCTTCGTGGTTTTTTAATCAGACCATCCGTGTGTTGATGAGTTGATAGTAAGCACATCTAATGACACTTAATCTTCGTGGTTTTTTAATCAGACCATCCGTGTGTTGATGAGTTGATAGTAAGCACATCTAATGACACTTAATCTTCGTGGTTTTTTAATCAGACCATCCGTGTGTTGATGAGTTGATAGTAAGCACATCTAATGACACTTAATCTTCGTGGTTTTTTAATCAGACCATCCGTGTGTTGATGAGTTGATAGTAAGCACATCTAATGACACTTAATCTTCGTGGTTTTTTAATCAGACCATCCGTGTGTTGATGAGTTGATAGTAAGCACATCTAATGACACTTAATCTTCGTGGTTTTTTAATCAGACCATCCGTGTGTTGATGAGTTGATAGTAAGCACATCTAATGACACTTAATCTTCGTGGTTTTTTAATCAGACCATCCGTGTGTTGATGAGTTGATAGTAAGCACATCTAATGACACTTAATCTTCGTGGTTTTTTAATCAGACCATCCGTGTGTTGATGAGTTGATAGTAAGCACATCTAATGACACTTAATCTTCGTGGTTTTTTAATCAGACCATCCGTGTGTTGATGAGTTGATAGTAAGCACATCTAATGACACTTAATCTTCGTGGTTTTTTAATCAGACCATCCGTGTGTTGATGAGTTGATAGTAAGCACATCTAATGACACTTAATCTTCGTGGTTTTTTAATCAGACCATCCGTGTGTTGATGAGTTGATAGTAAGCACATCTAATGACACTTAATCTTCGTGGTTTTTTAATCAGACCATCCGTGTGTTGATGAGTTGATAGTAAGCACATCTAATGACACTTAATCTTCGTGGTTTTTTAATCAGACCATCCGTGTGTTGATGAGTTGATAGTAAGCACATCTAATGACACTTAATCTTCGTGGTTTTTTAATCAGACCATCCGTGTGTTGATGAGTTGATAGTAAGCACATCTAATGACACTTAATCTTCGTGGTTTTTTAATCAGACCATCCGTGTGTTGATGAGTTGATAGTAAGCACATCTAATGACACTTAATCTTCGTGGTTTTTTAATCAGACCATCCGTGTGTTGATGAGTTGATAGTAAGCACATCTAATGACACTTAATCTTCGTGGTTTTTTAATCAGACCATCAGTGTGTTGATGAGTTGATAGTAAGCACATCTAATGACACTTAATCTTCGTGGTTTTTTAATCAGACCATCCGTGTGTTGATGAGTTGATAGTAAGCACATCTAATGACACTTAATCTTCGTGGTTTTTTAATCAGACCATCCGTGTGTTGATGAGTTGATAGTAAGCACATCTAATGACACTTAATCTTCGTGGTTTTTTAATCAGACCATCCGTGTGTTGATGAGTTGATAGTAAGCACATCTAATGACACTTAATCTTCGTGGTTTTTTAATCAGACCATCCGTGTGTTGATGAGTTGATAGTAAGCACATCTAATGACACTTAATCTTCGTGGTTTTTTAATCAGACCATCCGTGTGTTGATGAGTTGATAGTAAGCACATCTAATGACACTTAATCTTCGTGGTTTTTTAATCAGACCATCCGTGTGTTGATGAGTTGATAGTAAGCACATCTAATGACACTTAATCTTCGTGGTTTTTTAATCAGACCATCAGTGTGTTGATGAGTTGATAGTAAGCACATCTAATGACACTTAATCTTCGTGGTTTTTTAATCAGACCATCCGTGTGTTGATGAGTTGATAGTAAGCACATCTAATGACACTTAATCTTCGTGGTTTTTTAATCAGACCATCCGTGTGTTGATGAGTTGATAGTAAGCACATCTAATGACACTTAATCTTCGTGGTTTTTTTAATCAGACCATCCGTGTGTTGATGAGTTGATAGTAAGCACATCTAATGACACTTAATCTTCGTGGTTTTTTAATCAGACCATCCGTGTGTTGATGAGTTGATAGTAAGCACATCTAATGACACTTAATCTTCGTGGTTTTTTAATCAGACCATCCGTGTGTTGATGAGTTGATAGTAAGCACATCTAATGACACTTAATCTTCGTGGTTTTTTAATCAGACCATCCGTGTGTTAATGAGTTGATAGTAAGCACATCTAATGACACTTAATCTTCGTGGTTTTTTTAATCAGACCATCCGTGTGTTAATGAGTTGATAGTAAGCACATCTAATGACACTTAATCTTCGTGGTTTTTTTAATCAGACCATCCGTGTGTTGATGAGTTGATAGTAAGCACATCTAATGACACTTAATCTTCGTGGTTTTTTAATCAGACCATCCGTGTGTTAATGAGTTGATAGTAAGCACATCTAATGACACTTAATCTTCGTGGTTTTTTAATCAGACCATCAGTGTGTTGATGAGTTGATAGTAAAGCACATCTAATGACACTTAATCTTCGTGGTTTTTTAATCAGACCATCCGTGTGTTAATGAGTTGATAGTAAGCACATCTAATGACACTTAATCTTCGTGGTTTTTTAATCAGACCATCAGTGTGTTGATGAGTTGATAGTAAGCACATCTAATGACACTTAATCTTCGTGGTTTTTTAATCAGACCATCCGTGTGTTAATGAGTTGATAGTAAGCACATCTAATGACACTTAATCTTCGTGGTTTTTTAATCAGACCATCAGTGTGTTGATGAGTTGATAGTAAGCACATCTAATGACACTTAATCTTCGTGGTTTTTTAATCAGACCATCCGTGTGTTAATGAGTTGATAGTAAGCACATCTAATGACACTTAATCTTCGTGGTTTTTTAATCAGACCATCAGTGTGTTAATGAGTTGATAGTAAGCACATCTAATGACACTTAATCTTCGTGGTTTTTTAATCAGACCATCAGTGTGTTAATGAGTTGATAGTAAGCACATCTAATGACACTTAATCTTCGTGGTTTTTTAATCAGACCATCAGTGTGTTAATGAGTTGATAGTAAGCACATCTAATGACACTTAATCTTCGTGGTTTTTTAATCAGACCATCAGTGTGTTAATGAGTTGATAGTAAGCACATCTAATGACACTTAATCTTCGTGGTTTTTTAATCAGACCATCAGTGTGTTAATGAGTTGATAGTAAGCACATCTAATGACACTTAATCTTCGTGGTTTTTTAATCAGACCATCAGTGTGTTAATGAGTTGATAGTAAGCACATCTAATGACACTTAATCTTCGTGGTTTTTTAATCAGACCATCAGTGTGTTAATGAGTTGATAGTAAGCACATCTAATGACACTTAATCTTCGTGGTTTTTTAATCAGACCATCCGTGTGTTGATGAGTTGATAGTAAGCACATCTAATGACACTTAATCTTCGTGGTTTTTTAATCAGACCATCCGTGTGTTAATGAGTTGATAGTAAGCACATCTAATGACACTTAATCTTCGTGGTTTTTTTAATCAGACCATCAGTGTGTTGATGAGTTGATAGTAAGCACATCTAATGACACTTAATCTTCGTGGTTTTTTTAATCAGACCATCCGTGTGTTAATGAGTTGATAGTAAGCACATCTAATGACACTTAATCTTCGTGGTTTTTTTAATCAGACCATCAGTGTGTTGATGAGTTGATAGTAAGCACATCTAATGACACTTAATCTTCGTGGTTTTTTTAATCAGACCATCAGTGTGTTGATGAGTTGATAGTAAGCACATCTAATGACACTTAATCTTCGTGGTTTTTTTAATCAGACCATCAGTGTGTTGATGAGTTGATAGTAAGCACATCTAATGACACTTAATCTTCGTGGTTTTTTTAATCAGACCATCAGTGTGTTGATGAGTTGATAGTAAGCACATCTAATGACACTTAATCTTCGTGGTTTTTTTAATCAGACCATCAGTGTGTTGATGAGTTGATAGTAAGCACATCTAATGACACTTAATCTTCGTGGTTTTTTTAATCAGACCATCAGTGTGTTGATGAGTTGATAGTAAGCACATCTAATGACACTTAATCTTCGTGGTTTTTTTAATCAGACCATCAGTGTGTTGATGAGTTGATAGTAAGCACATCTAATGACACTTAATCTTCGTGGTTTTTTTAATCAGACCATCAGTGTGTTGATGAGTTGATAGTAAGCACATCTAATGACACTTAATCTTCGTGGTTTTTTTAATCAGACCATCAGTGTGTTGATGAGTTGATAGTAAGCACATCTAATGACACTTAATCTTCGTGGTTTTTTAATCAGACCATCAGTGTGTTGATGAGTTGATAGTAAGCACATCTAATGACACTTAATCTTCGTGGTTTTTTAATCAGACCATCAGTGTGTTGATGAGTTGATAGTAAGCACATTTAGCCAAGTGCAGCCAAAAAGGAAGTGATTTTCTAAAATGTTTTGATCGTGTCAATGGAACACGTTTTCGGAACCAACTCACATATTCAACGATAGTGTAGGTTGGCTTCTTTGATAACCATCAACGACCATTTGTTTTCTACGGTTGGCAAGTCTCTGAGTTCAGAAGCGTAATGTAGCTTTGTATTTGATATCGGTATGGGGAAAGGTGGGGGGGGGGGGGGGGGTCGAAGAGGTGGATGATATGTATATATAGGTATATTTTTTTATAAGTATGGTGCTGAAAGTTGGTACACAGTTTTAGTGCAATATTTTCCAAACGTCGTTCCGTAGACTTCCGGCCGTCTGCATAAATTTTCTGTCGGTCCGCGAAAAAGTTATTGCATATTGACCCCTTTTGCAGACCGCCTTGGCGTCATCTAAGCTTTGATTGGCTATGTTTAAGACTCAAACAATATCAGCTAAACAATCTTCCTAACTTTCCGGACATCAAAGCTCATTTATATTTTGCGTGTTTATCAAAGTATGTAAAGGTTTGTTTGTTTGTTGTTTGTTTTTTTAATGACTAGGTAGGTCCACACATATCGTGAAACTTAATTTAGGTCAACCTGAAACTGATAGACGAGTTTCAAAAGTTCATTTATCTGCTAGCACTGTGTTGTCGTATTTCGGAAGGCAAGGTATTTCTTGTGGTATTGTGTTTTAACATTTGAATCCTTACAAAATGGAGACCAAAAAATCAAAAAGTCAAACATTTTGAACGTCTTTAACACTTTACTGTCCAAAGTGTCGATTGCAGTCAACTAGAGTTACACCACTTACAGTCCCAGCTGATCCGAAGTCACATGTCACAAATCAACCATATCTTGTTAT
Organism: Ariolimax columbianus; assembly: GCA_036924085.1. Lineage (NCBI taxonomy): Eukaryota > Metazoa > Mollusca > Gastropoda > Stylommatophora > Arionidae > Ariolimax > Ariolimax columbianus. Next base: position 9,889 of record JAVGWX010000209.1, read on the forward strand.
TTAGCTAAATTTGATTAAAAACACAAGGTGTATCTTTAAATTTTAAAATCATAATTTTAGTTATTAATTTTGTGTTGTTGTTGTTGGTGTAAACCATAAAAAACATACAGTTACTCTCATTATCTTGAACATTACGACTAACATCTTGTAAATTAGGTTGGACTATAAAGGGTTAAAGACAAAAACAATAGTCAGGAGACAAGTAGTAAAAAATGAATTTTTTCACCGGTCCACATGTGTGAAAAGTTTAGGAAACGCTTGTTTAGTTTGAGTATAGTGACTGGTTTATTCTAATTCTGTCTAATCACGATATGTGGGTATAGTGACTGGTTTGTTCGAATTCTATCTAAAGACGACATGTGAGTATACTGGCTGGTTTGTTCGAATTCTATCTAATCATGATTAATCAATCATATGATCGTTCAAGGTATGTACTTATTTGCTGTTTATATAAACTGTTTGTGAATTTGAATTACGCGTTTCATTAATAGTTGTTTTTTTCCAGTCAATCGATCAACTGCGCAATGCAACTGTTAAGTAAGCTTATTTTTGACTTGGGGTGCCGTAACAAAATTATGGTACCCCAAGGGTGCAGTTGACCGAAACAGTTTGGAAACTACTGCACCAATGTATCAAATCTAATTTTACAGAAGTGGACCAGGTGGTTAATGGACTGATGGCACAGCAAGCACATACACGATATGTACGTATTTCATACTTTTCTAAACAATTTTTCTCGAAGTACAACCTATTCTCGGGTTTGGTTATTTATGCGTTTTCAAGGAGTGAAGTCCTGGATGTATATATAAAGATAAATAGACAGACAGGCGGATAGATAGATAAATAGATAGATAAACAGACAGGCATGATGGCAGGCAGGCAGACAGATAGACATACAGATAGACTGAGAGACAGACAGACAGATAGACAGACAGATAGACAGACAGATATATCGATAGATATGTAGGTAGATAGATAGATAGATAGATAGATAGATAGATAGATAGATAGATAGATAGATAGATAGATAGATAGATAGATAGATAGATAGATAGATAGATAGATAGATGGATGGATGGACGGACGGACGGACGGACGGACGGACGGACGGACGGACGGACGGACGGACGGACAGACAGACAGACAGACAGACAGACAGACAGACAGACAGACAGACAGACAGACAGACAGACAGACAGACAGACAGACAGACAGACAGACAGACAGATTTAGATTTAGATTTAGATTTAGATTAGATTAGATTAGATTAGATTAAATTAGATTAGATTAGATTAGATTAGATTAAGATTAAGATTTAGATTGACAAACAGACACACAGATACACAGATAGACATACAGACAGATCAACAATAAGACGTTTTCACAGACACAAAAAAGAATATACGAATTTATATATTTATATTGCTGATATCCCCGATAGAGATTGTAGGAAAGAATATGACACTTTTGACGTCCCATAAAATAGTCAGCATAACTTTTCTTGCAGATTTCTGTGCTCTTGGCTTGACATGTGATGGTGATCCCGGGGTTTTCCACTGCATGCTGGAAATTTTGGATTCTGGATCATAATGGTGAACCCAAGTCTCATCTACTGTCACCTTGGTCGGCAACATGTTTTTCGACCGACACATTTTGATCAACTGGCTACAGCCATCAACCCTCGTTTGTTTCTGTTCACGTGTCAGCAGACGCGGGACCCAGCGAGCACACACTTTTCTCGTGTTCAGTCTGTTGTGTAAAATTCTAAAAACTACTTTCATTCAGTTTAGCCGACCTAGATATCTCTGCAATTGTCATTTTCCTATCCTGGTCAATGATTTTCTTCACTCTTGCAGCATTTTCATCGCTGCACTCTGAGGATGGTCTTCCTGATCTTGGAAGATCAGCAACATGGGAACGGCCACACTTAAACTACCTACACCAGTCTTTTACAGAAGCACACGAAGGACAGAATTCCTTAAACACTGGTTCCATCTCCCTGTGTATTTCTGTAGGTGTTTTTCCCCTGAAACATCAAGAATGTTATCGCAGTTCTGGCCTCTGATTTCTCCATTGTTCTGACAAACCGTTAGAGTAGCAGATCCAGTCAATAAGGCGTGTTGCGCCATGCACCACACCGGGTAAACCCATTGAGTAGGGAAATTCATACTTCTCAAGTCCAGTACAAATTTAATGAACTACATATATATACCAAATTTCAACTTCCTCCTCCTACTCCTTCATGGTCAGGGTAAAGACTTACGACAAGCCCCTTGTACGTCTGTCTTATGCTGTTGGTTGGTAATTGTCCCAGCAGTGTATGGGCTCCTGCCCTTTGGTCCAATGTCATATAGCGGAATCTACACACATTCATGAGCTGTTACTTAATTCTGTACAGTGAACTCAATTTGTCTGGCCTCGGAGGAAGACGGTTTTTCCCAACACCGTCAAGAGCTGAACACTCAAAAAGATGGTGTTCAACAGTTTCGCACAGTGTAGTCTGTAGCGTGTGCCCGATATGTAGCAGATGTTTTCGTGCCCGCATTGGCCTGTTCAGCCACATGCGCACCCACACCAAACAGGGACATTTGTGACAAAGATGATGTCGGCGGTCCTCATCGACAACGATGGACAGCTATTATATAGTCTGTTGTGATTAGATTATGTTAAAATAACCTATAAGTTGTATTCGCTGAGGGAAACGCAAAAAACACTGTGCTTTCATCTCTCCTGTTCAGGAGACTGATGTTATCTTAAGCTGTTAGATGACATTATGTTTTTAATCTTACTCTGTCAATGCTACATTTGTGTTTTTTTTCCTTTTATTTCTCCCTGTCTTTTTATGAACCATATGGGACGCGTGGGCTAGTGGTTAAATGACGCGGCATACAAACCGAAGCTGCTGGGTTCGCTACCAAATCACAGCACCGGCAGTTACCCCGGGGAAGCAAACCCTTAGAAAATGCGGGAGGAAGCAGACCCTTACATGAAACGAAAGGGGAAGTCGGATGCACTGGACCTACAGGCGCAACATGGTGCACGCACATCGCCTTGGGAAATATAGAAAATAAAGCGAAAGCAAAAGAAAAAAATCAATAAAAATTGTACCATAGTTGTCTAAAGAGCATCTGTATTTCGTCTGAATAAAGTTGAATCGTATTCTCCGACTCTCTTTCTATTTCTTTCTTACTTTCTATCCCTCTCTCAACCTCTTGCAAACTCTCACAGTATTTGTCTCCGTCCATTTCTTGTCTTCCTTCAATCGTCCTTTTACTCGCTCTCTCTCGCTCCCATGTCTGTTTTTCGCCCTCAATCTCTCTTTCAATCATTCTCTTTCTCTTCCACCCTCTCTCTCTCTCTGTCTCTCTCTTTCACTCTTCTGACCTTTGTTTGTCTATACCGCCCACACTTTCTCTCCCTGCCTCTTTGTCTGCGCTACCACATCCACCATTTCAGTACATACTGAGTCACTAATGAGGAACTACAGCGTCAAGCCAGCCACAATAACAACAAAGCGATAAAAGGCGACGTCCATTAAGTAATTAGATATCTACCGTTATAGATGCACCTTCCTGACATATCGATGTGCTTTCTGGTCCTCTTTTTCACGTCAATCCCATCCCATGAGTTTCTCCCTACTTGCTCTAATCTCACGCGATTGATACAGTAATGTCCAACCTTGTGGTTGAGATCCCATCTTGAATTTTGGAAGGGATCAGTCAGTGAGGGTCACCGATGTTTGTTATAAATGTGATTACAATTTTTGTTTAATTTGGTTGTTTTTGTCTCTTTGTTGTTGCAATAGTGTGTTGCAATAGAGTGTCATAGGGTTCTGTGGTACATGAATTGCTTGACTGATTGTGCAATTATTTGTGTGTTAATTCATGCGAGCTACGTTGTTAGATTGTGTTCTTTGACGTATCAATGGGACAGTCCACTTTGTATGGCCTTAACACGCTTTTATCTCGAAAGTTCTAAATGGGTAACTTCTTCTTCTTCTGCGTTCGTTCTCAATCTCCCACTACCAAACCCTGAAAGGGCTTAAGTAGCAGAGAACAGAGAACAGAATGCGTTGTGTCGTAGTTTACAGCTTGACTGCGATATTTGCACCTTTCGGTCCAACACATCCGACTTCAGCAAGCATTTTGTGAGTACCGGGTTAGCATTCCCTCTTCGATCCCTTCTCCTTAGCCAGTCTGCCCTGCTGCAGCCTGTTATCCAGGATCACCACGTGGAGGTGTAGAAGGGTCTTGGCAGCTCTGGTTTGCTGGCCCTGACGCTAGCAGTCAGCTATGAGTCGCTGACCACTGCAGCTCATGCGCTGCTCAGCGTCTTGATCCCAAATGGGTAACTGACTTCTTCTTCTTCTACTAATTTGTTGTTCCGCAGAGAGGCGAAATATCCTACTGCTCTCGTGATGAAGCGCCGCAGAGAGGCGGTATGCCCTTCTGCTCTGGCGTTATGCCTAGAGACGGTATGCCTAGATTTCTTGTTATTGTCAGGTGGTAGGCTTGTGCTGTCATTAAGTGTAACTTCCTGAGTGTGTCAGAGACACCCTCGACCCACCGACATCTAGGCCGGCCCCTTGCTCCTGAACCAGATACCCCCTTACGATATGCTCTCGCTGCTGGCTGGTCATAATGCCACACAATACAATACTGATTAGTAGCATAGCAAAGGTAAGTGAAGGGAAATTACTATAAATGGGAGATTTCAACTTTCCAGAAATAAAATGGGATATAGGAGAAGCACTTGTAGAGTCAAAACCTTTTGTTAAGTGCATAACTGACAATGTTTTAATTCAACATGTAGAAGCAGCCACCAGAGGCAAAAACACACTCGACCTAGTTTTTACTACAGAGGAAAATATAATTGAAAACGTTACCGTTGGGGAACTGTTTGGCTCAAGTGACCATCAAATCATCCGTTGGGATCTTATTGCAGGGAAAGAAGTAAACATAAACACGCGAACATACGACTACTATGAGGCAGATGTTAAGAGGATGAAAGAGGGAGCGAACCAAATAATTTGGGAAGATATTGTCGTAGGAACAGATGTTGAACAGGAGTGAGAGAGTTTTAAAACAGTTCTAGAAACGCTAAAAGAGGAATGTGTTCCATGTAGGGAGGTAAACCCCAAGCGTAAAAAGTGGATAACTAGATTTGCAGTGAAATGTAGAAGAGCGAAAAATAAAGCATGGAAAAAATATATAGAGGCAGGTAAATCAAAAGAAACATATGTAAAATATTTGGACAAGCAGAACATATCTCAGAAAGCGAATAAAACAGCAAAAATAGACTTCGAAAAAAAACTTGCTCAGAGGATCAAGACTGACAGTAAAAGCTTCTTATCTTATGTTAGAAATAAACAAAGAACGAAAGACAAAGTAGGCCCTCTCATAGACAGTACAGGGAAAATAATAAGTGAAAATAGGGAGGCAGCTAATCTGCTCAATCAGTACTTTGGCATAGTCTACACAAAAAAGGACTGCTCCGAGATCCCAGAGCCTATAGATATTTTTCAAAGAGACATGGATACAGCAGGATTAAGATCAATCTGTATTACAGAGGAAATGGTTTTTAAAAAATTGGAGGGGTTGAACATGAATAAATGTCCAGGTCAAGATGGTATTCATCCAAAATTGCTGTATGAAATTAGAGACCAACTAGCAAAACCATTGACTATATTATGTTCTCAATCACTTACAAAAGGGATTGTTCCACGGGATTGGAAAGATGCAGGAGTGATCCCCTTATTCAAAAAAAATCTGTGTTATAGATCTGTGAGTTTAACGAGCATAGTCTGTAAATTGTTAGTCAATAATCAAAGAAAACATTGTAATGCATTTAGACAAATTTAATCTAATTAGAAATAGTAAGCATGGGTTTACTAGAGGGAGATCATGCTTAACAAATCTATTAGAATTCATGGAGGAGGTTACTAAAATCATAGATAAAGGGGAGCCAGTGGACGTTATTTATCTAGACTTTGCAAAGGCCTTTGATAGAGTACCTCATCAAAGATTATTTCGAAAGTTAAAATCACATAGAATAGGTGGGAAAGTTGCCAAATGGATTGAAAATTGGTTAACGGGAAGAAGGCAAAGGGTAGGCATAAATAAGGAGTACTATGAGTGGTGTGAAGTGAAAAGTGGTGTGCCACAAGGCTCGGTTTTGGGACCAATTTTGTTCTTGATATATAAATGATTTGGACATTGATATGGGATCCATGATTGTAAAATTAGCTGATGACACAAAACTATGCAGTAGTGTCTCATTTAAAGCGGAAGTGGATATATTGATGTCGAGATTTAGATAAAATTCGAGAATGGTCTGTAAGCTGGCAAATGGAGTTTAATGTAGATAAATGACAGTCATCCACATGGGTAGATCCAATATGGAACATAATTACAGAATGGGAGAAAACAATATTAGAAAGATAGATAAGGAAAGGGACCTAGGGGTTATAATAGATCATACAGGAAAGGTGAGTGAGTAGGTTAAGGTAGCAGTGTAAAAGGCAAATGCAATGTTAGGTATGATAAAAAGAAATATTACACATAGGAGCAAGGAAGTGATCGTCAAACTGTATAAAGCTTTAGTTAGACCTAGATTGGAGTACTGTGTACATGTGTGGAGTCCTTATCATAGAGGGGATATAAACATGCTGGAAAGAATACAAAAAAGAGCGAAAAAGATGATAGTGGGATTCCAGAATTACAGTTATGAGGAGCGACTCAGAAAAACCGGCCTACAGTGTCTCGAAGAGAAGAATTCGTGGTGACTTAATACATGTTTATAAGATGATCAGAGGAATGGATAAATTAGACTATAACAAGTTTTTTTTTAAATGCAGCCACCCACAATAACACGAGGGCATAGCTACAAGCTGACTAAAGATAGGTCCAGATTAGATATTAGGAAATATTTTTTTAGTCAGAGAGTGGTGTCTGCTTGGAATGCATTGCCAGGGGAGGTAGTGAAGGCAGGGACAGTTAATGCATTTAAGAATAAACTGGATGCGTGTAGCTTTTAGAGCAAGGTGATGTAAATGCAACTAGTTGTATACAGACTCTGCAGGGTCTTCTAAACCAGTATAAAGACGTTAAGTTAAGTTAAGTTAAGTTAATACAATATCCTGGACTTCAGTCCGACAGGTAAGCGAGGTAGTCAACAATGTCATATATACAGTCCGATCTTTCGCCGTTTCGTACGAATTCAGACCTAGGTCACTCAACAGACCATCTCGCATTGTACGAACGGGCGGCCGCGTGGTCGTTTATAATCTTATGGCCATCAAAACGTCGTTCTGAGTGTCCATCTGGTATCTAGCATGCGCACCACGTGGCCAGTCCAGTGGTATTTGCGAAACAACGCAACCTCCACGACGTCTCTAAATAGAGTGCCTTCTCTGATTTCAGCATTGTGGATTCGATCTCTGATTGAGGATACTGCGACTGTCCATCACTCTTTGGGTAGTGCGTAGTTTCTCTGCGTCCGTGTTGCATAGATTCCACACTTCATATAATGTATTATGACTACAATATAATGGATTCTGACTAAATACAATGTATTCTGACTAAAATATAATGTATTCTGACTATAATATAATGTATCCTGACTAAAATTTAATGTATCCTGACTACAATTTAATGTATTCTGACTAAATACAATGTATTCTGACTAAAATATAATGTATTCTGACTATAATATAATGTATCCTGACTAAAATTTAATGTATCCTGACTACAATTTAATGTATTCTGAATAAAATATAATGTATCCTGACTAAAATTTAATGTATTCTGAGTAAAATAAAATGTATTCTGACTAAATGACCGAACCACTTAATTGTTGGGACGCTAATGTGTGCATTAACTGGGTTTGATTCCACTATTTGCCTCAGCGTGATGTTGGGGATTCGGTCACGGATTGTCTTTCCGGCTGCACTTCTCATACAACGCATCTCACAGCTCTGGATCTTACTCTTATGTGTTGCTAGTAAGGATCACGATTAATATTTGTAGCACAATGTAGGAATACGCAGTACATTGATCAGCCTCCTCTTAGTTGAAAGAAACACTTTACGGAGTTTGTAATCTGATAGTGGACACTTTATATTGTGAATTCTATGTGCGATCTTTCTGTCCACTCTGCTGTCATCAGTGAACATACCACCCTGGTATTGGAATCCACTACTTTCTGGATACCAATGTCACTTAAGTGGACACTTCTCTGCACGTGCTCACGCGATATCATGATAGTCCCAGTATTGTCGATGATACTTACTTCCCTTGTCCAAGCCCCACGTCATACAGTATGCTTCCAGTCTTCAGCGACATGGATTGCCTTGTCATTTGCCTCCAGCATGTCGCGCCTATTGCATGTTTCCTGGAGGTTGGGGCAGGTCATCAGGTGGTATAGGTCCTTTATTGAGCCGCAATCACATGTGTCAACATCTGTGTATCCCCATCGCTTCATATTCCTCTTGCACCGTGATGCACCAGTTCGGAGTCTATTCAGCGACTTCCATGTTGTGTAAGGTAGATGATGTCCAGGAGCAGGTCCTCCCGAAGTTCCATCTCTGGGGCCTGCACCAATTCGTGCTACCTCTCGATACGGCGACTTTCAGGGTTTGTCTGTTTGGGGGTTTGTTGTTTTTAGAAAGCTATGTCTGGATTTGAGTCTTGTGTTTTGTACCTGATGTCCAAGATGCAATACTGGTACCAGTACCAAAAACAGGAAAGGACAAAACAGATCCGAATGGATACAGGCCCATAAGCCTACTGAGCTGTGTCGGCAAGCTGATGGAACGGATGATCAACACCAGACTGATGTGGCATCTGGAAGAAAAACGAATACTAATTCCACAGCAAGCCGGCTTTAGACAGCACAGATCCACTGAGGACCAGGTCATCCTCATAGCCCAGGAGATAGAAGATGCCTACCAGGCACAGAAACACACAGTAGCTGTTTGGGTGGATCTGGAAAAGGCATTTGACAAAGTCTGGAAGGATGGACTTAGAGTCAAGCTAAGAAGAAGTGATGTTTGTGGGAAGATGTACAAGTGGATCAACCACTACCTCAAACAAAGAACGGCCAGAGTCCAAGTACAAGGGCAGATGAGCAAAAAGGTGACACTCGAGCAGGGAGTACCCCAAGGGGGAGTACTGTCACCCACACTCTTCCTGGTATATATAAACGATATTACAGAGAATATACCAAGAAGAGTCCATAGCTCAATGTTTGCAGACGATCTGGCTATGTGGACCTCTGAAAAGAATCTCACCATAGCAAGAAATCGGATGCAAACGGCCCTAACATCGCTGGAAGAGTGGGCGAACTCATGGCTGGTCAAAATAAACGAGGAGAAAACCACGTGCACAATATTCTCGCTCTCATTAAAACCCCAAAGTACCAAATTAAGCCTAAATGGCAAAATCCTGCAGCCAAACGACAACCCAACCTATCTGGGAGTCACATTTGATCGGCGCATGACATGGAAAAGTCAGATTGAGAGAAACCGAATGAAAGCCAGAGAAAGAATGGCGATCATGAGGAAACTTGCTGGCACAAGCTGGGGAGCAGACGAAGGCATACTAAAGAAACTGTACACTGGAAGAGTGAGACCAGTTCTCGAGTATGGCATCGCGGCATGGACAACAGCAGCGAAGGCGAACTTCGATAAAGTTAACAAACTTCAAAACCAAGCTATGAGAATCATAACTGGTGGCATGAAGTCAACGCCAATTGTAGAACTTGAAAAGATTACAAAACTGCAATCCATGACCGACAGAAGAGACTGCAGAGCCCAGCTGCAGTCAGAGAAACTCCGAAGACTGACGGACCATCCAATGTACCAGAGGCTAAACAATTTGGGAACTGGGAAACTAAAGCGGAGAAACTTTGCAGAAATAGCCAAAGCAAAGATGCACGAAGACCCCATAAACGCACTAACAACACCAAAACCCATCACTACTGTACGAAAACCTACTTGGAGGCAGGACATATTTCCAGAGGTGGTAGAAAATATACCAGGTATTGCAAACAAAAACTGCCAGACCGAAAAAGAAAGGAGAGACACTACCCTAAGCTTCATAACGAAAAGCTACCCAAGCATGGACTGGACCCATGCATACACCGACGGTTCTGTAACAAACACTACACAGAACGGAGGGGCAGGAGCATTCCTGAACCTACCAAAAGGCAGAAAAATAACACTGTCATTCGCTACTGGTAAGTACACAAGCAATTTCAGAGCGGAGGCAGAGGCACTGAGGGCGGCAGTGGAAGAAATGGCAACACACAGTGAAAATGAGAGCCACATAGTCTTGTTGACAGATGCTCTCGCCGTAGTCACAGCGCTAAAAAGCCAGAAAAACACTGAGCTTAATGACTTAAGAGCAGCACTCTGCAAACTGTGCCAGCTGTCCGCACCAAAAAGGGTAGTGGTACAGTGGGTTCCGTCACACTGCAACATCCAAGGCAACGAGGAGGCAGACAGACTGGCAAAAGAAGGTGCAAGGCTACCACAAACAGATACCAGTATGACGTACGAAGAGTCAAAACGGCTTATCAAAGCCAGGTACATTACCAAATGGGAAACCGAACATACTGGTTACACCAAAAACGATGCCTATTACCAGTTGAACCGAAGAGAGCAGGTCGTTGTCTTCAGACTTCGCACTGGCCACAATAGACTGAGGTACCACCTATTCAACAAATTGAAGATAGGGTGTACCGACGAATGCCCGTGCGGTACTGGTAAAATGACTACTGAACATCTGCTGCAGAACTGCCCGACATACGGGGATCAGAGAGAGCAGATGTGGCCATTGCCAGTGGAACTGCAAGACAAGCTCTATGGTAGTGGCGAGAGTCTCAGGACGACCGCCGCTTTTTTCGAAAAAATAATGGTTACTGTCTGACTGTGTACGCAGAAGAAGAAGAAGAAGTACCTGATGTCCAAACATTGGGTGCCTTGGGTCGTGCTCCAGTTTTTCTCGTTTGATTTCTGCTGCGACGCTTCTTCGGATCTCGGGGGATGCTATGCAAATTATGGGGTATATTTTATCAATGGGGGTTGGTTTTAGGCACCCTGATACTATCCGACCCGCCTCATTTATTGTTGTATCAACTAGTTTCGCATGAGCAGAGTTTTTCCAGACTGGCGCAGCGTATTCAACTCTGGAGAAACACAAGGTAAGTGCAGATGTCCGAAGGACTGATGGATGTGCCTCCCCCCACCCCTTTCCATGTTGTGCCCGTCAGTTTTCTGATGATATTATTTCTTTGTCGATGTTGATCTTCATGTCATAATTGTTACAAGCGAAATGGACATAGGCTAGGTGGCGTGGTAGATCTTCTCCATTTTAGTAAAATTTGTCTTGAATTAGTCATCCTAGCAAAATCCTTTTAGGGATCATCATGAAGAGGTTTAAAAACAAACTTAGTAAGGAAGTATTTGTGGCTCAGGCTGATTTTAGATATGGTAGAGGGATTAAAATGCTGAGTACTGCTTTAGTTGCAGCGGTCAGCGACCCAGATCTGACTGCTAGCGAACCAGAGATGCCAAGACCCTTCTACGCCTCCACTTGGTGATCCTGGATAGCAGGATGCAGCAGATAAGACTGGCTAAGGAGAAGGGATCGAAGAGGGAAGGCTAACCCAGTACTAAAAAAATTCCTTCTGAAGTCGGATGTGTCAGACCGAAAGGTGCAAATATCGCAGTCGAGCTATAAACTATGACACAATGCATCCTGTTCTCCGGACATCATCCCGCTACTTGCAAAACCCTTTTCAGAGCTTGGTAGCGGGAGTTTGAGAACGAACGAACGAAGAAGAAAAGAAGAAGAAATGACAGGGGCACGAGCGATCATAACCAATAAAATGATAAATATTAAAGAAAAGTGCAGAGAATACAAAGTCGACATACACTTGCTTAATAGATTGCACCAAAGATTTTGACTGCAGTAAAAAATGTATAAATGAAAAACACGGGGCTCCCAGCGTACCTGGTTCAACTTATCGAATCATTTTATCAGGGACAACCGGTAACTGTCAGCGGAGCTGAGCAGACATCCGACTGCTTTGAGATGCAAAGGGGAGTAAGACATGTATGCATACTGTCCCTTTATCTTTTCAACATTTTTGCATAAAATGCATAAACATTTTTTTAAAAGGACAAGTGTTGTGATACGTTCGATCCGTTCACAGCAGCAATTACTTTACATGATGAGTTTGCGGGTCTGATGCACAAACCTATTTAGCCACATTTTACGACACACTTTGAAAGTTACAGCGGTCCTAATCTTTTCCATCTGAGAACCACTCACGGAAGTCCACACCTTGAGAGGAATGTATATGTAAAGCGACGGGTGGTAAGGGTCACTGACTTATGTAGCTTGGGAACCATTGTATTTTTGGTAATATCGATTGACAAGATGGCAGCCAGTGAACAATAAGACAAAAGAAGACTGGCCTACTACCTGGGGTTTGACTAATTCAAGTGGGACGTAGGTTTGAATAAATCATGACTAGACATTCTGTGACAATTTGTAGAAGAGGAAGTAAGAGAGTGGACAATAGATTATATGGAGAACGAAAGACCTGCTGAATAGACAATATATTAAGTTAAAGGCCAAAGGAAAGAAGAGAGGTAGTTATGAGGAATAGGCAAAATATGAGGAAATGGAGAAAAATAGGAAACAGAGGCAGAAAGGATAAAGGTGAATTGAAGATGTAGAGAAAAGAAAGGAAGACAGAGACACGATAAAGGATGAAGATGTAGGTAAAAGAAGGAAAGAGAAACCGAAGTGGCTTGGCTTGGCTTGGCTTGACTTGGCTTGGCTTGGCTTGGCTTGGCTTGGCTTCGTTCATTCTCAATCTCCCACTACCAAACCTTGAAAGGGCTTAAGTAGCAGAATGTAGTCCAGAGAACGGAATGCGTTGTGTCGTAGTTTACAGCTTCACTGCGATATTTGCACCTTTCGGTCCAACAGATCCGAAGTCAGCAAGCATTTTTTGAGTACCGGGTTAGCATTCCCTCTTCGATCCCTTCTCCTTAGCCCGTCTGCCCTGCTGCAGCCTGTTATCCAGGATCACCACGTGGAGGTGTAGAAGGGTCTTGGCAGCTCTGTTTCGCTGGCCCTGACGCTAGCAGTCAGCTATGGGTCGCTAACCACCGCAGCTCATGCGCTGCTCAGCATCTTGATCCCGAAATGATGAATTGAAGATATAGAGGAAAAAGAAGGAAGAGGGGCAGGAATGTGTAAGCTATAATTCGATAAGCATAATTTTACATCCTTTTTGTGTTTCTCCGTCTCTTTGTGATTTATTTGTCCCTTATTTCACGTTGTGTTAGCCTATACGTGTATTGTAAGTTGCCTTATGAAGAATGCCTTTTGGTTGTGTCGTAAGATCGTTTATAGTTCATCCCAGCTAGGGGTAATTGAACCATACCTTTAATGCTTTATTATAATCCACAGTACAACCGCAGCTTCCCCTGTTTTTTAACGTATGTGTATGTAATAGAATGTATAGCAAATGTAGTCTTTTTAGTGAGATAGTTTACATATTCTCTTATTTGATCTTCTTTTGTGTACAAACTATTTGGCAGTTATTTTCAATTCATGTCATTGTAGTATTTCTTTTATACCATCAATCAATTTTTCGTGGTCCGTCATTTATTCTGAAACTTTGCTGTCGTGTGTGATATGTTTGTGCAGCAGGTAGGTCTGGAGACATTTCTGTCACATGCGCAAAGTAGTTAATTATGCGTTTCAATATAAGGGATGGTAGAAAAGTGTTGCGCTTTAGAATGAAGGAGTCAAAGCACTTACCTGGAAATTGGTGTGAACTTTAGTCCTTCTCTGTGAATTCACCTTGCAAGGTGATACACGTCCCTCATCTATTCTTCACCTTCCTGATACCTGTTTGCAGAACTCCTCCGTCTAGGCCTGGGACCACGTCTCCAGCTCAGTAATCAAGTAGTTTACAGCGATGCTGCAATATATGGGCCTTTCTGCACATTCATAGGCGTCTCAGTCTCTGCAGCCCATGTGCGTGGCACCCTGTGAGTAGCCTCTCGGGGTGCAAGACTGGGCACTGAATATGGAGACCCAATGCTGCCCAAACTGCAGGATCTCCCTCTCGGCCTCACTGGTGTAATCCAAAGGAATGCAAAGCATGACAATTTGGCACCAGCTCAGCTGCGAGAGCTGCCGGAATGAGTTCGCAATTTTGAAACCATCCGCATTAGGAGCTACCACTCCGGATTTTCTGTCTGGGTTTACTCCCATAGCCATACCCTCTCCCGATGTTTCCACAAGGCAGTGGAGTCGTTGCCGCAGATGCTAGTTACTCGAGACATCCGATGATACTCTCATCGTCCCAAGACTAGCCAGCACTTCCTCGAACTTGTGGGTTTAAAATCAGAGTTCCTCCTCTCCTATGCGAACTGCCTGAACAGGCTAACGAGTTTTCCTACCCCGGTTTAGAGTCAAAGTTTACCTTCTCTTAGTTTGACTGCCAGCCAAGGCTAATGAGCCCAATCTGCCCGCCCAGTTATACCGCCGGGTACTCGGTCGCACCCCACAGCAAGCTCTGTATGAAACAGGTGCCCCTCATGAAGGTGCTGCTGGGGACGCAATAATGTAGGAGAGACCATTGGTATGGAAACTCTTGAGCGGCAAACCGAACAGTAAATCCAGCGGCGATTTCTACACCTGGAAAGGAGAGGCTATATCAGACGCTTCACTTTCCTTTAACGAGCGGGACGTCCAGACCAGACCTCGCTACTCTTTCGGTACAACATTTACAATTTCAAAGCGGCCTATTTTGGGGACCAGAATTGCCTTAATTTTTTCGGTCCACATTCCCTCAGCCAAGCTCCACAGATGCAGCTTGTTTCCAGGCTGCCACTTGGAGATGGAATAGCGCCTCAGACATCACTGGTTGCTGACCCTAACGCAAACAGTCAATTCGGAGTCACTGCCTGCTGTCATTTTGTTCACTGCGTCCTTGTCTCCGTTTCAATATATGACGTGCTTTCCTACGTTCTGAAATTCTCTTGAATTTCCTCGTTTCTGGCATTGTTTCATCAAGTTAGATTGTCACAGTAATTTCATTTACTAACAACACTGTTAGTACTTCCAGAAATGACAATCTATTCTATTATTTTGTTCTCAGAAATCCACCAGCCCCAAGTTAGCATTTAGTATCCAGACTTCCTTCGAGGATGTGAAGAGAACGAATCACCGTGCCCAATTTCCTTCAACCTGGAAACTGGTTCGGACATTAATGTAATCAGTTGTATGCAGAAACATCGCCAATTTCAACGTAAAATTTAAGGTGTAGAAATGTCTTTTTTAAAAAGGACTCGTCCACAAGTTACCTTCCACCCCCTTGAGAAATGTACTTAAATCATCACCCGCAGCAAGTCAATGGACAGCGATTGGTAAGTTTTGTTGGTGTTGTTGTTTGCTAAATGTGACGGTCATTACAGATGGTGCTGCTGTTAGTGAATGCAGATATGGGGTGTTTCTCGCCCAGTTAGCAACGAGGTGCAATTTACCGGGCTGTAATTTGATACTCGACTATCAGTTAGGGAAGGAAAGACAGCAAGGAAGGGAACTGGTCACCTTCTCATCTAACGAAAAGCAGGGACCTCGCACAACGACGTCTCTAATCGCAGTCGGATAAATATCGCAGTCAAGCTGTAAACTACGACACAACGCGTTCTCTGCACTACATTCTGCTACTTGCGAAGCCATTTTCAGGGCTTAGTATCGGGAGATTGAGAACGAACAAAGCCAAGCCATATGGTGCATGAGCTGACAGCATGAGCTGACAGCAGTCAGCGACTCATATCTGGCCGTCTGCGTTAGGGTCAACTATCCATAGCTGAGCAAGAACCTATTCCACGTTCACTAGCGGCTCCGGAAACAACCTGCACTATTCACTGGTATAGTCTTGCTAAGGGATATTGATCGCAGTGTTACTGAAAAAAGTCAACGGAAATAGGCGGTGCTGGCCCAGAAGGTGCAGCTATTGCAAGCTCGCTGTAAACTATGACACAACATCCTTTTCAGGACGAGCGCCGTCAAACAAAAAGAAGATATTACAATATCACAGCAGCAAAGAAAAAGAAGATATTACATTATGAAATGTAGTAGTTTTGGCTGCTGTGATGATATTAGTGATCACGATGTTGTTAATGGGAATGGCGAGAATCTTGCTGAGATGATGTTTAAAAAAGTGATAGAGAGCTATCACTATGATGATGGTGACATTATGATGTAACATAGAAAGTGGTGATTGTGACATTATGATGTGACATAGAAAGGGGTGATGGTGACATTATGATGTGACATAGAAAGGGGTGATTGTGACATTATGATGTAACATAGAAAGGGGTGATCGTGATATTATGACTTGTCCTGGCTTCGTTCGTTCTCAATATCCATGCAGTGCAGAGAATGGAATGCGTTGTGTCGTAGTTTACAGCTTGACTGCGATATTTGCACCTTTCGGTCCGACACATCCAACTTCAGCTGGCATTTATTTAGTACTGGATTAACCTTCCCTTTTCGACCCCTTCTCCTTAGCCAGTCTGCCCTGGTGCAGCCTGTTATCCAGGATCAACGCGTGGAGGTGTAGAAGGGTCTTGGCAGCTCTGGTTCGCTGGCCCTGACGCTAGCAGTCAGCTTGGCTAGCTGACCTCTGCAGCGCATGCGCTGCTCAGTCTTCTGGTACATAATGATATAGCATTAAAAGATGATGATATTGAGGCTGAGGAAATATGGATAAAAATAACGATAATAAAAGTGAAATGGATATTCGGACCCCACTCCGACCTTCCTACAGTGAATGCCGGTACTATGTTTTTTGGAGAGGCTAGAATAAGTTACCTTTGCATGTAAATGGCAAATCTATCACCGAAGTACTTTCTCGATTGACGGGGTCTACCGGATAGACAGACGCATTTTAAGCAAAGTTTGCTTTCCACGGTAGGAGCCGTACAGGGTTTTTTTGTGTGGTTTAAAAAAAAATGTTGTTTTCAATATATGACAAAGAATGTAGGCCTTGCCTAGGTCTGAACACGTTTCTTGCAGATTAAGAGACAGTTACGTTTACTACTTGACCACCAAACGTCTGTATAAAACAACACTTACTCACTTAGTCACCTCTCATTTACCTTGGGGTGCAGAGGTTCGCAAAATAGAACGTCAATCTATTATTTCCGATGTCTTCCTCCTGTCCTGGTTCCAGAATAATCCTCCATATCATAAAGACTGTCTTTCATTGTCATCCCAGTGGACCTTGGGTCGTCCTAGTGGTCTACATTCTTGACTCGTTGCTTCCTATGACTGTCTTTCATTGTCATCCCAGTGGACCTTGGGTCGTCCTAGTGGTCTACATTCTTGACTCGTTGCTTCCTATGACTGTCTTATATTGTCATCCAAGTGGATCTTGGGTCGTCCTAGTGGTCTACATTCTTGACTCGTTGCTTCCTATGACTGTCTTATATTGTCATCCAAGTGGATCTTGGGTCGTCCTAGTGGTCTACATTCTTGACTCGTTGCTTCCTATGACTGTCTTATATTGTCATCCAAGTGGATCTTGGGTCGTCCTAGTGGTCTATATTCTTGACTCGTTGCTTCCTATGACTGTCTTTCATTGTCATCCCAGTGGACCTTAGGTCGTCCTAGTGGTCTACATTCTTGACTCGTTGCTTCCTATGACTGTCTTATATTGTCATCCAATTGGATCTTGGGTCGTCCTAGTGGTCTACATTCTTGACTCGTTGCTTCCTATGACTGTCTTATATTGTCATCCAAGTGGATCTTGGGTCGTCCTAGTGGTCTATATTCTTGACTCGCTGCTTCCTATGACTGTCTTTCATTGTCATCCCAGTGGACCTTGGGTCGTCCTAGTGGTCTACATTCTTGACTCGTTGCTTCCTATGACTGTCTTATATTGTCATCCAATTGGATCTTGGGTCGTCCTAGTGGTCTACATTTTTGACTCGTTGCTTCCTATGACTGTCTTATATTGTCATCCCAGTGGACCTAGGGTCGTCCTAGGGGGTCTATATTCTTGACTCGTTGCTTCCTATGACTGTCTTATATTGTCATCCCAGTGGACCTTGGGTCGTCCTAGGGGTCTACATTCTTGACTCGTTGCTTCCTATGACTGTTGGGGAAGTCAAACTTCTTTCATTTTGCAGACATGACTAGACCATCGAAGTCGAGATTATTCCCACTAGTGTATGTAAGGGATGGGATGTCCAGTTACGGAACTTGTATCTTCCTGCTACTTGGATCACCTTTCTTAGATATCTTCTTCTTCTTCTTCTTCTTTTTCTTCTTCTTCTTCTTCTTCTTCTTCTTCTTCTTCTTCTTCTTCTTCTTCTTCTTCGTTTTCAAACCCCCGTTACCAAAATTTGAAAAGGGTTTTGCATGAAGCAGGATGTAGTTCGGAGAACGGAATGCGTTGTGTCGCAGTTGGGTCATATATGTAAACTCAATTATGGGATATAAACACACTTGGGGCCAGCGAACCATAGCTGACTGCTAGCGTCAAGGCCAGCGAACCATAGCTGACTACTAGCGTCAGGGCCAGCGAACCAGAGCTGACAAGACCCTCTACAACTCCACGCGGTGATCCTGGATAACAGGGTGCAACAGAGCAGACCGGCTAAGTAGAAGAGATCGAATAGAGAAGGCAACCAGGTACCCAAAAATGCATGCTGAAATCGGATGTGTCGGACCGAAAGGTTCACATATCGTAGTCAAGCTGTAAACTACGACACAACGCATTCCGTTCTCCGGACTACATCCTGCAACTTGCAAACCCCGTTTAAAGTCTTATTAGGGGGAGATTGAGAACGAACGATGGAGAAAAACCCCCATAATTTGCAATTAATCTCAAGGTGTGCTGGGGGGCATTGGAGAAATAAATAGATCAAAGCTACAGCGGTACTACAGTTTAAAAGTCGATCAAACATTTATAGTTAAATACTCAGTGACTACACCAGGACAAAAATAAAACAATACCTAAAGAAAACAACCAACAAAAAACAATTAGCAAATCATTAAAAAATAAAGCAAAGACGTGGTGCAAAATTTGCAGTTTAAGTTCGCTGCTCTAACAGAAAAATGTGAAACACGACATGTCAGTTATGAAATAGAGTGGACCAATCACAACAGGGTCAATATGGTTGCACACAGACAAAAACCAGACGAAATTAGAACAAATCACACACAAAGCAACTACAACAAACACAAACAGAATAAGACAAATATCAACAGACACTATGACACGCTATAATACCTCATTGATGTGATAGGAACTCATACGATGAAATGAAGTTATCCGGGTGTGTTAAAGGATCATTTGGTTCATGTAATACTCTCGTACCATTTCAGCAATCACCTAGTCCAACCCGTGGTGGGCCACCTCCATCGTTGCCGGAGAGGCACCCTGAAACACAACTCGGCGTGAGGGCTAGCAGAGTAAGTTTCTGTCTGTATAACCATCGCATGTTCACTGGTTGTTGCATGTAGACATATTTGTCTTCATGTGCAAGTTTTGTCGCTTTTCATCATCATCATCATCGTCATCATCATCATCATCATCATCGTCATCATCGTCATCATCATCATCGTCATCATCGTCATCATCATCCTCATCATCATCGTCATCATCATCATCATCATCATCATCATCATCGTCAGGTTAGTTAGTACGGAGACTGGTGTTGAAGTCTTCTGAGCATGTCACACCACTGTCCTCTGTTAGTCAGTCCAGAGACTGGTGTTGAAGTCTTCTGATCATGTCACACCACTGTCCTCTGTTAGTTAGTCCAGAGACTGGTGTTAAAGTCTGCTGATCATGTCACACCACTGTCCTCTGTTAGTTAGTCCAGAGACTGGTGTTAAAGTCTTCTGATCATGTCACACCACTGTCCTCTGTTAGTTAGTCCAGAGACTGGTGTTAAAGTCTGCTGATCATGTCACACCACTGTCCTCTGTTAGTCAGTCCAGAGACTGGTGTTAAAGTCTTCTGATCATGTCACACCACTGTCCTCTGTTAGTTAGTCCAGAGACTGGTGTTAAAGTCTTCTGATCATGTCACACCACTGTCCTCTGTTAGTCCAGAGACTGGTGTTGAAGTTCTCTGATCATGTCACGCAACTGTCCTCTGTTAGTTAGTCCAGAGACTGGTGTTGAAGTTCTCTGATCATGTCACGCAACTGTCCCCTGTAAGTCAGTCCGGAGACTGGTATTGAAGTTCTCTGATCATGTCACGCAACTGTCCCCTGTTAGTCAGTCCAGACACTAGTGTTGAAGTTCTCTAATCATCTCATGCCACTGTCCTCTGTTAGTCAGTCCGGAGACTGGTATTGAAGTCTTCTGATCATGTCACGCCACTGTCATCTGTTAGTCCGGAGACTGGTGTTGAAGTTCTCTGATATGTCACGCCACTGTCCTCTGTTAGTCAGTCCAGAGACTGGTATTGAAGTCTTCTGATCATGTCACGCAACTGTCCCCTGTTAGTCAGTCCAGAGACTAGTGTTGACGTTCTCTGATCATGTCACGCCACTGTCCCCTGTTAGTCAGTCCAGACACTAGTGTTGACGTTCTCTGATCATGTCACGCCACTGTCCCCTGTTAGTCAGCCCAGACACTAGTGTTGAAGTTCTCTAATCATCTCATGCCACTGTCCTCTGTTAGTCAGTCCGGAGACTGGTATTGAAGTCTTCTGATCATGTTACGCCACTGTCCTCTGTTACTAGCAGATGTCTTCAGCTCAGTATAAATCTACGCCTATATGTTCTTGCAAGTCTGTGTGATGTAATTGGTTTTTGAACGTCCCCTTCCTCTTTTCCTCTTAATTCTGCCATCTAATACTTCAAATAGGAGGCCTCCATATCTCATGTAATGACTAATCTAATATAATCTACCATTCAGTATATCCGTCAACAGTTGTGTATATGATCGTGTATATAGAAAAACTTGTTAATTTAACCATCTTTCTGTGCAGCTTAATCATTGCATCCCGTGAAAGCATCATACCTCAAAATCTAATATTGTTCGTCCATCCTTTTTTGTTTAGAGTCTACGTACTTTCGCATTTAAATGTTATAAATGAGATCAGTCTATTTACAGTGGCTCTCAATTAGATTTTCCATCAGTTAAACTATTGATGGCGAGTGCCACAACCATTGATGATAGCAGCCCAACATTCCTTGACAGACCTAATTGTGGACAGCAGAGTTGATAAGCTGAAGATAAATAAATAGAAAACACAGATCCTCAGAAACCGGTACTGTCCACAGCAGGACATCAAACTGAGATAGGAACCCGTCGTGGATGTCAACGTAACTTAACTTAACGTCTTTATACTGGTTTAGAAGACCCTGCAGAGTCTGTATACAACCAGTTACATTTACATCCCCTTGCTCTAAAAGCTATGCGCATCCAGTTTATTCTTAAATGCATTAACTGTCCCTGCCTCCACTACCTCCCCTGGCAATGCATTCCAAGCAGACACCACTCTCTGACTAAAAAAATATTTCCTAATATCTAACCTGGACCTCTCCTTAGTCAGCTTGTAGCTATGCCCTCGTGTTATTGTATCTACCTAGGCCAAAAAGTAAATGCCAACCACAAACTTGGCCACGAATTCTCTAGAGACGAAAAGCAGCTTGGTGTTGCTTCCACTTCATAAACCAATTCTCCAAGAGATAAAAGACACCTCGCATGAGCCCATACCTTTAATTTCCGTGTTCATTCCAGAAATGATTTACAGACACGGTGTGGAACTTGCGTAAAACTCACACAACGAAAATTTGATCTGAGTTACATCCCCATCACAGCACCGGCCGTTACCCCTGGGAAGCAAGCCCTTAGAAAATGCAGGAGGAAGCAGACCCTTTCATAAAAATGCATGCTGAAGTCGGATGCACTGGGTTGAAAGGCGCAAAATAAAAACCACAGTGCAACGCACACCACCTTGGGGAATAGAGAAATAAAAGAGAACGCCAAACCAAAAAAAAAAACAAAAACAAAAAAAAAAAAAAAAAAAATCATAGAGAAATGCAACGACGCGTACTAAAAAATTTCGATAAATTTCGAGATTTGAAGATTTCGATAGATTTCAAGATTTGAAGATTTCGATCAGATCAGGTCCGTAATGATGAAATTCGACATAAAAATTTGTTTCGAGACGTTTTGGAAGCATCTATATCATGCAAACATCATTGCGCTGGACAGGTAGTGTGCATGCCTGACAGCAAATGGGCATCTACAACAACGTTATGGTGGCCCTATGACTGTACACGTTCCCGGGGACTGCCTACCTATGCCGTGGCGGGATGTCAAATCTTGAAGCCTACGTCCGCATAGAAACACCACTGTAAAAGGTCGGGACGCATACAGAATAGTGTTGTAAGGTAAAGTAACCCATAGCATTACTGCCGTAGGGGTGTAAGGTGTTAGCTTCTTCTTGTTCTTTTTCTTCTTCGTTCATCCTAAGATCTAGGTCCCAGTTCCTCTTACAAAGGACACCATTGTTTGTAAGGATGTTTCGTCTCCACACAGCTTTTGTCTCATATCTGTCTGACGAGGCCAGTATTGTTCTCTCTTTTCCTGCGTGAGCGTGGAGCTTTGCAGGATGTGTTCCACTGTCATGATATGCTCCCCACATGGGCACCTGTCATCTGTCCAAATCCTCATTTTGTTGTAAAGATGCCCCTTGAGTGTTTTATGCCCAGTTCTCAGTCTGAAGATGATGACTTGCTCTTCTCTAGTTAAGTTATAGTAGCTGTCTTCTTTTCGGAAGTCGGGGTGTTGATCAGCCCATTTTACCCTGAAGTTGGCTTTAATTATGGTCTTGGCGTCATTATATGTGATACTCAGGTCTGTTTGTGAGGATGCTCAACCACACTTTGCTAGTTTGTCTGCAGCTTCATTGCCTTCAATCTTGCAGTGGAATGGGATCCACTATATGACCAACCTTGGGTGTTCTGCTGAGAGCTGTGTCAGCGAGAAAATACATTGCTCGAGATCTTCATCTTTGTATTGTTTTAGCGCTGCTAATACTGACGCAGCATCAGTCAGGAATACCATGTTTTCTTGGTGGATATCTTTATCTTGGATTACAAGCTCAGCTGCGGCCTTCAGTGCCTCTGCTTCTGCACGGAAATTATTGGAATATGTTCCCGTTGTTAATTCTCAAGTTTTTTCTTCTCCATTCCTTAGTCTGTAATAGACCCCTCCATCTCCATTAAATGTGGCTTTGTTACATGAGCCATTTATATATACGTGTGTCCATGTTTCTGGTGGGTATACTCTCCTAAGATATTCTTCTGTGATAAATTTCCTGTAAGGTGTTAGCGATCTCACATTTCAAAGGTTCGGCTGAAGGAGGTAGTCATCTTCTCTCCTTCGCCGCTTTTACTTCCCGGACTGAACCGGTACCCATTTAAGGCTGGGTCGACCCGAGAGCCGTTTTGGTCTGACAAAATATTACCGCATCAACTGGGGAATGAGCCCAGTACCACTCAGAAGCGAAGCCCGAGCGCTAACCACTGCGCTACGCGGCTCAGAATAGTGTTGGCTTCTTCGTAAACGGATTTTTTTCGGTCTGAGGTCGAAGATAATGAAGGGTGATATATATATATATATATATATATATATATATATATATATATATATATATATATATTTGTATATATATATATATATATATATATATATATATACAAATATATATATATATATATATATATTTGTGTGTATATATATATATATATATATATATATATATATATATATATATATATATATATATATATATATATATATATACGAACGTGGGGGCCTTCAAATGAAAACCTTAAAAGGGGGGATAGAAATTAGAAAAACCATGCCCTTGTATTGTAACTTGTTAATATGGTTGCTAAGGATGTCAAGAGCATCCTGCAAGTGCCAACACGGTACAGGCGAACAACATGACGTCATATTTGCAAGTAAAACATGGCAGCCTCACTATTGTTATGCACCCAAGAGCAGCGGCGTTCTGTTATCCGTTTCTTTTTTTTTTTTAGCAGTGAATAGGTGGTGATTCCGTGGCGAAGTGGTTAAGCAGTCGGCCTCGTGATCATGTGGTATGGGTTCCACTGCGGACTCCATCGTCTTTTTCACGGGTGCTTCATGCGGAGTCCCCTACATCCCGTAGTCGCCTACTAGTCGTCTATCCTTGACTCGCCACGGGGGTCGGGCGGCACGAGACGAGAGAGTTAGGATACAAAGTAGCGCAGTTAATCCTTACTAAAATAGCGCTAGCCAAATAAATTATGCCATCATCGTCTTTGATGGACGGCGGCCTTTCCCTTTGCATTGAAGAGGTGAAACCTATAAAAATTCATAGGCGAATGACGGTCCAGTACGGTGATGCATGCCTTTCACTCCAGCAAGTGTATGGGTGGAGTAGGAAGTTCCAATACGGTGTGAGTTCTGTGACAGGCTGTTCACGACCGGGTCAAGAACATTGAGTAGTTACCCCAGAGTCGACCGTTTCAGGCACATCGAGCAGTGGCCCCAGAGTCAACCGGGTCAGGCACACCGAGTAGTGACCCCAGAGTCAACCTGGGGCAGGCACACCGAGTAATGACCCCAGATTCGACCGGGTCAGGCACACCGAGTAGTGACCCTAGAGTCAACCGGGTCAGGCACACCGAGTAGTGACCCCAGAGTCAACCTGGGGCAGGCACACCGAGTAATGACCCCAGATTCGACCGGGTCAGGCACACCGAGTAGTGACCCTAGAGTCAACCGGGTCAGGCACACCGAGTAGCGACCCCAGAGTCAACCGGGTCAGGCACACCGAGTAGCGACCCCAGAGTCAACCGGGTCAGGCACACCGAGTAGTGACCCCAGAGTCAACCGGGTCAGGCACACTGAGTAGTGACCCCAGAGTCTACCAGGTCAGGCACACCGAGTAGTGACCCCAGAGTCGACCGGGTCAGGCACACTGAGTAGTGACCCCAGAGTCGACCGGGTCAAGCACACCGAGTAGTGACCCCAGAGTCGATTACAGTTGTTGACCGCTTCGTAGAGGAAAATCACCGATTGACTGTAAATATATATAATCAAATCGCATGGAGGTAAGTGTGATACAAAGAACAAATGAGAAAACAAAATTATATATATTTCTCTATCCAAAATTATTTTTGCCTTTTCTCTGTTTCTGTCGTTCCTTCCTTCTTTCCTTCTCTGCATCTGCACCTTTTCATATTTTTGTCCCATATTAGCTAACAATTTACATCCTGTTTTCACGATATCTTAGTTCTTAACTCTTAGTCTACCTGTTCGTCTACAGTGGCAGATGTCCCTGTGCAGGTCCCAGATCTGGTATGATCTGGATGTAGTCGGGAGAAGTATTCCTGCTTAACGGTCTAGGCTCGAGAAGCTTAATACTCCGCTGAGTTGGGACAATCGCTTACGGAGGGTGGTTAACCGATGTACAAGTCGATCTTAATAGACTCAAACACTAGAGCAAAGTAGACCCGTAGCCTGTTAGGCGTAATCTATGCTCCTCTGAACAAACCATCTAATCATGATCGGTGTTATGCCATGTCCCACAGTTAGCCGCCTCTTACGACATTCTCTCTGTGGGGCAGTGATGCTATTCTTGTCCTTGTCCTACACAAAGACCCCGGCAGACCACTCGGGATTTATAAATATTTCGTCATTATATTCAAGTCTCACGGCTCACAACCAGAAGGCGCTGGGTTCGATCCCCATCACAGCACCGGCCGTTACCCCGGGGAAGCAAACCCTTAGAAAATGCAGGAGGAAGCAGACCCTTACATAAAATGCATGCTGAAGTCGGATGCACTGGGCCTACAGGTGCAAAATAAAAACCACAGTGCAACGCATACCGCCTTGGGGAGTAGAGAAATAAGGCGAACGAGAGAAAAAAAAAAAGAAAAAAAAAAAATATTAAAGTCTAACACGATAAGCCTGTATTAGCTCTAATCCCATTGGTAGGCTGTTCAAAAGTAATGATGTTTGAGAATGCCGACGATGATCAGGTTACTCTTTTGTGCGCTATGAAAACGACGTTAACTGGCGGGTTGCAGTAGTTTTCCTTACATCCTGAGCGTGCTGATGAAGATTCACCAAGGTCATCCAGTTTGGCTTTGTCTGGGTGTCACTCACTACTACGGGGATTATGTCGATCTCTCATCTCGTTAGCCATGCTGCCATAAAAACAGCCGATTTCCAGGAAGCACTACTAGGAAGCCGAGGTGGGGGTCTTGGCCAATATGTTTTGCCTGACCATGACTAATATGTCTGATCAGTATATTTTGCCTGACCAGGCGTTAGTCTTACTCCCCGAAGGGAATAGAACCATTGAAACCTTCAAATCAGGTTGTTAATAACGACTAAATAGAGTTGTGCAGGGAATAGTCTCATAAGCACTACTGTTATTGAGACCACCACGCCAAATACTTGGACACAAGCTTTGTGTAAAGGTATTAAATGTAATGATGGTAATTTGCTTTATTAGGAGGGAAAACAATAAATAGATATACCGATCAGTTCCTCTATTTGTATTGCACAGAAAAATCTGAAAGAAATCTTTCCTCTTCCTTCCAGGCCACCACATCGTCTCACATTGCCACATCTTCCCCACTCTCAGACCATGTTGGTCCGAGCTGCAACGGCCCTCAGCAACGTCAGCATGCACCGCGACGGATTCACAAAGTGTATCCTGAGAACAGTCTTCGTCCGTATACAATTGAGATTAGTCCGAAACAACCTGCAAGCATTCAGAACTCTCGGGAGCGTCAACAAAGGGTTAAGGTTAGATACAACGCTTCAGCGAATAATGGATCAGGCAGCATCAAGTCTGAGGTCAGTTTGAACAATGCGACGAATCTTCAAAGGTATCGTATCAGCGATAACGCTTCATTGGCGCAAGATAACCAAGTAGTTCGGCGGAGATCGGCAAGGTCTGCAGAGCGCATGAATTCCTACTCACTGCAAAATGTTGGTCCCGAGGAGCGAATGAGTCATTCTGGAGGCGCCTTCCACGCAGTTAAAAGTTTAAGACACTCTGGTGAATTTTCTGGACGATTTACAGAAGTTTCAACTGGTAATCCTCCTCGTCCATCCCTTACACATGTGTCCCCACCCTATGTGCCTGTTTTGCAGACAGATGGCCTAGGAATGGAGAATTCTGAGAATAATAATCAGCGGACTCAAGAACGGCATCATATGACACAGCAGAACCAACAAATTGAATGGCAGTTCATGATACGAAAACAACACTTTGAACATCATCACATGCAGCCTCAGCTACACCAGCCTCAGCTACACCAGCCTCAGCTACACCAGCCTCAGCTACACCAGCCTCAGCAATGGGTAACGAATACCGTTCAAGTAGCTTGTGCAGGGTTGATGGAAGAGTCAAATGTTTCTCAACGCAACAATCCAAATCAACATCATCATCGTGCAAACCGCAAGTACCAACAACAAGAGCATGATTTTTCCCAATCTTCACCATTGCACCTACCACAACAAGAAACTGATTTCACCTCTCCGTTTTCTATCTCATCTACTACCGCCAACGTGAATGCGAAACTTGAAGAAGGCAGAGTTATCTCACTTCCGACCTCTTCAGCCCTTCATCACTCACACAACAATAGTTTAATAACTCGACAAAAGTCATCACCACTTTCTCCATTATCGTTAGAAATGGGCATTTACAACAAGTTAGGGTCTTCTGCAGATACAACACTGCTCATTCGCCCTTCCCCTTTGACTCTTACACAGTCGCACTCAGCTGACCAACCATCATCGTCACATCAGCTTCACTCATCCGGACACGCTCTTCAGCAGTATCATTATCGTCTTGTCGATTTCCAGCCAATAGATAATCCATATAATCCTCAACAGCTGACAGACACGACACCCAGCCAGTCGCCTCCCCCAGCTCCACCACTTAGAATCCCCACACTTGAGATACCAGTACTTCTTAAGCGAGATTTTAGCTCTGTAACAACAACTCCCAGATCTCCATTTGCAGTTTCGTCTCAAAATGTTAAGTCTCCAAGTCATGTATCGCCTCCAAATGTAAAGTATGTAAGTCAAATTGTGTCTCCAAATCTGAGGTCTCCAAGTCAATTACCGCTTCCAAATCTGAGGTCTCCAAGTCAATTACCGCTTCCAAATGTGAGGTCTCCAAGTCAAGTGCCGCCTCCAAATGTGAGGTCTCCAAGTCAAGTGCCGCCTCCAAATATGAAGTCTCCAAGTCAAGCGCTGCTTCAAAAGGTAGGATTTCCAAGTCAAGTGCCGCCTCTAAATATGAAGTCTCCAAGTCAAGTGCCGCCTCCAAATATGAGGTCTCCAAGTCAATTACCGCTTCAAAATGTGAGGTCTCAAAGTCAAGTGCCACCTCCAAATATGGGGTCTCCGAGTCAAGAGCCGCCTCCAAATATGAGATCTTCGAGTCAATTGGCACCACAACATATAAGGTCTCCAAGTCAAGTGCGACCTCCAAATATCAGGTCATCAAGTCAAGTGCCGCCTCCAAATAGTATATCACCAAGTCAAGTGTCGCCTCCAAATATTAGATCACCAAGTCAAGTGCCGCCTCCAAATATTAGATCACCAAGTCAAGTGCTGCCTCCAAATGTGGAGTCCCCAAATACAAGTTTTCCATTCGAAGTGACTCCGCCGAACTTAAAGTCCTTGCATACAGTAGCGACTTCGAACCTCAAGTCTCCAAGCCAAGAGCATCATCCAATGGGGAAGTCTCCTTGTACAGTGTCGTCTGCAGCCGTAAGATCTCCATGCGAAATGTCGTCTCCGACTGGACAGCTCATTGCCAACAAGGTACAGCCAACACTAACAACAGCGCATGACCTCGCTAATGTTAAACTGCGAGCTATCAAAGGTAAGACCAGTGTTTGGTTGTGTTTTCTTCTTCTTCTTTTTCTTCTTCTTCTTCTTCTTCTTCTTCTTCTTCTTCTTCTTCTTCTTCTTCATCTTCTTCATCTTATTCTTCTTATTCTTCTTCGTTCGTTCTCAAACTCCCATTATCAATCTCTGAAAATGGCGCTGTAAGTAGCATGAAGTAGTCCGAAGAACGGAGTGAGCTGTATTGTATTTACAGCTTGACTGCGATATTTGCACCTTTCGGTCCTACACATCCGACTTCAGCAGACATTTTTGAGTAATGGGTTAGCCTTCCCTCTTCGATCCCTTCTCTTCAGCCACTCTCTGCTGCAGCCTGGGATCTAGGATCACCTCGTGGAGGTGTAGACGGATCTTGCCAGTTCTGGTTTGTTGGCCCTGACGCTAGCAGTCAGCTATGTGTCGCTAACCACTGCAGTTCAGCATCTTGATCCCCAATTGAGTTTTGAACTAAGCAATCTAAAATCAGGTCGTATCGTTAACATACAAAAAATTAACATCTATCAATTCTTAGATATATACCCTATGTGTGTGTGTGTGTGCCTGAGAGAGAGCGAGAGAGAAAGAGACAAGAGAGCGAGAGAGAAAGAGACAAGAGAGCGAGTGAGTGTGTGTGTGAGAGAGAGTATGTGAGAGAAAGTGAAATAAGTGTGTTTGAAAGGGAATGAGTGAATATGCGTGTATTTGTGGATGCGAATGTAAAAGAAGGACGAATAAGTAAATATATATACATATATGTATATATTTGGGTTTGCCTTATTTCTATATTCCCCAGGCGGTGTGCGTTGCACTATGTTTTCATTTTGTCCAGTGGATCCGACTTCATCCATTTTGTGTAAGGGTCTGATCCTCCTGCCTTTTCTAAGGGTTTGCTTCCCCGAGGTAACGGCCGGTGCTGTGATTGGGGAGCGAACCCAGCACCTCCGAGTTGTGAGCCGTGTCACTTAACCACAAGACCACGCCGTCCCCGAATATATGTATGTACGTACATATATATTTTACGTTGCCGATCGGCGAGTTATTAACAGTAACACTGTAAACTACTAAGCAGGTAGCAATGGATAATCAAGACCAATTGGGCATGGGGCTGATTATCTCATCCTCTAGGGGAACTGAGAAGATAGTCCAGTCAGGCACAACATAATGATATGGACCAGGACGTCGCGTCAGGGCCAGGCACAACATACTGATCAGGACGTCGAGTCATTGTCAGGCACAACACACTGATCAGGACGTTGAGTCAGGGTCTGGCACAACATACTGATCAGGACGTCGATTCAGGGTCAAGCACAACATACGGATCAGGACGTCGAGTCAGGGTCTGACACAACATACTGATCAGGACGTTGAGTCAGGGTCTGGCTCAACATACTGATCAGGACGTCGAGTCAGGGTCTGGCACAACATACTGATCAGGACGTCGAGTCAGGGTCTGGCACAACATACTGATCAGGACGTCGCGTCAGGGTCAGGCACAACATACTGACAAAAACCAGGACGTCGCGTCACGTTCAGGCACAACATACTGATCAGGACGTCGAATCAGGGTCAGGCACAACATGCTGATCAGGAACAGGACGTCGCGTCAGGGTCAGGCACAATATACTGACAAAAACCAGGACGTCGCGTCAGGGTCAGGCACAACATACTGATCAGGACGTCGAGTCAGGGTCTGGCACAACATACTGATCAGGACGTCGAGTCAGGTTCAGGCACAACATACTGATCAGGACGTCGCGTCAGGGTTAGGCACAACATACTGACAAAATCCAGGACGTCGCGTCAGGTTCAGGCACAACATACTGATCAGGACGTCGAATCAGGGTCAGGCACAACATGCTGATCAGGAACAGGACGTCGCGTCAGGGTCAGGCACAATATACTGACAAAAACCAGGACGTCGCGTCAGGGTCAGGCACAACATACTGATCAGGACGTCGAGTCAGGGTCTGGCACAACATACTGATCAGGACGTCGAGTCAGGTTCAGGCACAACATACTGATCAGGACGTCGCGTCAGGGTCAGGCACAACATACTGACAAAAACCAGGACGTCGCGTCAGGTTCAGGCACAACATACTGATCAGGACGTCGAATCAGGGTCAGGCACAACATGCTGATCAGGAACAGGACGTCGCGTCAGGGTCAGGCACAATATACTGACAAAAACCAGGACGTCGCGTCAGGGTCAGGCACAACATACTGATCAGGACGTCGAGTCAGCGTCAGGCACAACATACGGATAAAGACCACACCTCTCTTCCATTTAGCGTTACCTGGACACAGTCTGCTTCCGATGCCGTCTGAATAACGAGAAGTGGATCGATATAATCCCCGTAGCTATGAACGACATGTAGATGAAGCTAATCCAACACAATAGCAAGGAAAACCCTGGTTCACCTTCATCAGTACGCTCAGGATTGGAGGAAAGCTACTGCAACCTGCCGCTAAAAGCCATATATTTATAACTAGTCCTGCCATAATTACTTGTTCTTTAAAAGCAGTCTCTTCATAAAACTTAACTTTTCTTAATTATTTCACAAGGAAGACAAAAATGTTTTATATCAAATTAAATGAAAAAGAATATGCAGTAAGAATATGAAGGTCTTGTAGAATTTCATAAAATATTACGAGTAATTGTTAATAATTACATTGCCATTTTTTGCAATTAAAAACTATTTTTCACACACAGAAATGTCACCAATCTATGAATAACCACTGAAATGTAATGCAGATTGGCCTAATGTACTTCAGAATAACAGTAATCTACATATGAATAATATCTACAAGAAAATAATTTTCTGTAGCAGCCAAATGGAGTTGATGTGCCAGTGAGTTGCAGGTCTCCATTCACTCCGCATTTTGACAGCAATCTGAATGAGTTCTGGGTCTCAGTCAGTCAGTAGGGGTGATGGAATTCGGTGTTAAAACCCATTCGTTATCATGTTATCTAGAATTTACTTTAGAAACATTGCATCTTCGTTTTTCTGTTGATGGTGCAGTCAAACATTTTTGCCTTGTAGCAGCACTAGGTCCTGGCTGTGACAACGCCTTTCATATTCAGCACCAGATTCAGTATTCTGAGTAGGTTGAATAATATTATATTTTTATGTCTAACTCCGATTTAAGATAAGAGAAATGTGAATCCTCGTCACTGAATTCATCTAGAGTTCACAACTCCCTAGCCTTTTCTACAGAGAAAAATAACCTCCTTTTAGCCAATCTTGAAGTGCTAGGTTAACTGCACATTTTTGTAATAAACTGACTTGAAAGATGACAAATGTTTTCCAACTTTGAATATCCCCACAAAGCCCGTCACTGCTTTTACACTTGAAACGCAAAAATAAAAGTTATTTCCCTTACCGTGTAATGTCAGTTAAAATCTAGAAACACTGAAAAAAAACTAAACAAGTTTCGTTCATTGTATTGTTAACGACATGACCGTTTTTCTGACAAAAAGTGGACGCAGAAAGAACGCCGACAGCGTTCTTGTGACCTTTAAGAGTTAACGACCAATTCAGGAAGCGCGAACATACCATCGTAGACATTATACAACAAACAACATATATTGATGTAAAGATTTTTGTAAACAGGAATAGGTATGGTTCAGACACCGCGCTGACAGAAAAACAAAATCGAAACCTACATTACGACCACAATGTCTTCATCGGGGACAACGGACACCACAGATAAGAACAACAAGTACGCACCATAAGTGCATGTAGAGATAAGCATATAATAAAGAAATACGAACACATAAGAAAGATACTTAGCTCAGAATGGACTGGCAGACATGTTGGGTGTAAGGGAAAAGGCTGCCGAGGGAAGTTTGCAACGTGAAAACAAGTAAATACACACACAAAATATATATTCCCACAGCCTACTTTATTTTACATCACTCTCGCACTCTGTAATATGAGAAGGAAGTGTTGTGAATCTAAAACAAGCATGGACGAGTTGACATGGAGTGAGGGAAGGGAAGGTTTGGTTGAAGGGAGTGGAGGGAGATGGATGGAGAAAGGGCTGGCCTGTGTTCTGAATCTGAAATAATCGTGAGTGGAGTGAGATGGGGTGGAGGATGACTCGCAGGTTGGTAGGGGGAAGAGATGGGCAGGGGATGGTTTGAAGGAAGAAGGGATGAGCTAGTTTGAAGAGGTAGGATAGAGGGGAGAAAATAGGTAGAGAGATGGGCCGGTTCAAGGTGGAAGAGACGGGCCGGTTGAGATGGGGAAGAGATGGGCAGGGGATGGTTTGAAGGAAGAAGGGATGAGCTAGTTTGAAGAGGTAGGATAGAGGGGAGAAGATAGGTAGAGAGATGGGCCGGTTCAAGGTGGAAGAGACGGGCCGGTTGAGAGGGGGAAGAGATGGGCAGGGGATGGTTTGAAGGAAGAAGGGATGAGCTAGTTTGAAGAGGTAGGATAGAGGGGAGAAGATAGGTAGAGAGATGGTTTGAAGGGGAGGAGAAAGGTAAGATGATGAACCAGTTCAAGGTGGATGAGATGGGCGGGTTAAGAGTGGGCGTGACAATGAGGATATTAAACGGTGGGGGATGATAGTAGGTGCCCTTAAGTTTTGAACCAAGTTTAAACGACTTTTACAATTATCCCGAGCAGGGCCAGGTTAAAGGCTAAAGTCATAAATTAATACTTGATTGTTTATCTGGTTTCCCATTGGATCAAAGGAAAAAAGAAAAAGTCAAAGAAGAAGAATTGTTGTTACCTTTCTTTCAGACTCGAGACCACACTCTCAAGTTCTGAGTCCTACCTCAGTCCACGAAGCAGCCACTAGTACTGTCATCTCCAGGCTCAGACCAACTTCTGGAAGGTTCAGTAATATCTATATAGAAGGTAGGCGTGAGGTGTGTCCACAATGATAACTCTGGCGTGCATCGCCGCCATATGTTTTTTTTAAACAAGCTATTATTTAACTTGATATGACCGTTGTCCGTTTGCGTGTCTTCTATTTCTCCTATTTTAACCAACTTCCAAAGAAGCGTCGCAGCACAAAGTGAACGAGAAAAACAGGAGCATGACCCAAGACACCCAATGTTTGGACATCAGGTACAGACCTTCTTCTTTCTTCTTTTGTCCAACTGCTCCTGCCCTTCGGCGTCACAAAGAGGTGGGATGCTTATATTTCTTGTTATCGCTAAGTGGGAGTCTTGTGCTGTCGTTAGGTGTAACTTTATGATAGTGTCAGAGACACACTCGATCCATCGACGTTGTGGTCTACCTCTTGCTCGTAGACCGGAGACTTGCATATGATATACTCTTGATCCAGGCTGGTCGTAATTCATTCTGACTAAATAACCAAACCACTTGATGTGTTGAGAGTCAATGTATGCACTAACTGGGTTTGTCCCCACTGTCTGCTTCAGCGTGGGGTTTCAGATTTGGTCACGGATTGTCTTTCCGGCTGCACTTCTCACACTGCGCATATTATGTTGTTATTGTTTAGATGTTTGCCTGATTCGTTTCTACTGACGGAGGCGCGCCCATTCCACCCCAGACCGTAGTCCATTGGACGATATCAGGACGCATAAACCAGTGCTTAGATGAATGTGCGCGTCTGTATGTACCTATGCTAGGTTTGTGCGCCTTCAGAAACTAGCCCAACCAAAGTGCAATGGAAGGGTCTCACCCTGATCTTACTCTTATAGGTTGCTAGTAAAGACCAAGATTGACATTGGTAACACAATGTAGGAATAAATAGTGTATTTATGAGCCTCTTCGGGGACGCGCGGGCTAGTTAAACGACACGGCTCACAAGCCGAAGGTGTTGGGTTCGATCCCCATCACAGCACCGGCCGTTACCCCGGAGAAACAAACCCTTAGAAAATGCAGGAGGAAGCAGGCCCTTAAATAAAATGCATGCCGAGGTCGAATGCACTCCTCCGACAGGCGCAATATTAAGACTGCAGTGCAACGCACACCACCTTGGGAAATAGGGAAATAAGGCGAACCAAAAAAAAACAACCTGCCTCTTCTAGGTTGATAAAAAGCACTCTAGGGTGTTTCAAAATTGGTGCAATTTGATAGTAGACACTGTTCGCCGCTCAAATTCATACATTGCTTCCTAAAATTAACAAAGCCGGTACAGGCACGAATATCGCGATCTCCCAGAGATGGAACTTCGAGAGGAACCTGCCACTGGACATCATTTACCATTTACATCATGGAAGTTGTTGAAAGACTCCGAACTGGTATATCACGATACAAGAGGAATATGAAACGAAGGTGATATATATATATATGACTGTGGCGCAATACAGGATCCATACCACCTGATGGCATGCCCCAACCTCCAGGAAACATGCAATTTGTGCAACATCCTGGAGGCAAATGACAAGGCAATCCATGTCGC
Organism: Ariolimax columbianus; assembly: GCA_036924085.1. Lineage (NCBI taxonomy): Eukaryota > Metazoa > Mollusca > Gastropoda > Stylommatophora > Arionidae > Ariolimax > Ariolimax columbianus. The sequence goes on from JAVGWX010000209.1 coordinate 45,246, forward strand.
TGAATAATGGATGAATTCTGTATAACGTGGTGGTTGGACACGGAAAGTAAGTATGTATTAATTTTCACATAACCTAGAGCTGAAATTGTGAACACAGCCTCCACTAGTGCGACCTTTTGATCTTTCAAAATTACAACTCCAATGGCCAAACAACGAAAACAAAAACAAAAAAATGTCTGCTGATTTAATCAGATTTTATCATTTATATTAAATATGTCTGCTGATTTAATCAGATTTTATCATTTATATTAAATATGTCTGCTGATTTAATCAGATTTTATCATTTATATTAAATATGTCTGCTGATTTAATCAGATTTTATAATTTATATTAAATATGTCTGCTGATTTAATCAGATTTTATCATTTATATTTTTTAAAAAGTAGCGGAAGTTTTTCAGCAGACAACCGCTGGTCGGGAATGAAGTCTTAGAGCCTTAAGTATAATAAGCCACAGGAAGCCTGTTATTTCCTACATAGTTAGGGGATTCCGTGGCGAAGGTAAGTAGTAAGTAATGTGTGATATTAGTTTATGAAGATGACTTCATAAACTTAAGTAAACTCAAAGTACTCATTTATCAGACGCTGCCTTCGAGGATGAAGGGTTAGAGACCATTGCAACTAGGCGTCAGATTGTCATTATGCGAGGCAAGCAAGCCCTCTTCTTTGCTGCCATTTCACCCGTAGCAGTAGGCTAATTCCTCAATTTACAGGTTGGTCGACTGTCGGCCTCATGATCAGGTGGTGTGGGTTCGACTCTGGACTCTGCCGTCTTTTTCAGGGGTGCTTGGTGTAGAGTCCCCTGCATCTCGTAGTCGCCCCCTAGTCGTCTTGTCCTTGATTTGAAGATAGATAGTAGCGCAGTTAATCCTTACTAAAAAATAGCGAAATAAACAAAAAACTAACAAAATAAATTATGCCATCATCATCTACGATGGACGGCGACCTTTGTCTTTGCTTTGCCTTGAGTTAGGGGATTAGGGATCCATACAGAAGACTGTTCAAATAGTTACACTAAGCTTCATGTCATCCTTCTTCTTCTTCTTCTTCTTCTTCTTCTTCTTCTTCTTCTTCTTCTTCTTCTTCGTACGCTGTCATACGTCAACTTGAATTTGTTCGAAGAAAGCAGAAGTCATCCTGATACTGTCAACACTGCCATAGAGCTTGTCTAGTGTTGCCACTGGTGATGGCCACATCTACTTTCTCTGATCCTCGTATGTCGGGCAATTTTGCAGCAGATGTTCAGCGGTCATTTTCCCTGTACCGCAGGTGCATTCGTCAGTGCCACCTATCTTCAGTTTATTGAATAGATGGTACCTCAGTCTGTTGTGGCCTGTCCGGAATCTGAAGACCACGACCTGCTCTCTTCTGTTCAACTGGTAATAGGCATCGTTTTTTGTGTAGCCAGTATGTTCTGTTTCCCATTTGGCCATGTATCTGGCTCTAATAAGCCTTTTGGACTCTTTGTGGGTCACACTAGAATCTGGTTGTGGTAGTATTGCACCTTCTTTTGCCAGTCTGTCTGCCTCCTCGTTGCCTTGAATGTTACAGTGGGATGGAACCCACTGTACCACTACCATTTTTGGTGCGGACTGCTGGCATAATTGACAGAGTTCTGCTCTTAAATCATTAAGTTCAGTATTTTTCTGGCCCATGTCATTCAATCAAGCCAGGTTTTTGTTTTCTACGTCATTGAATGATGTAGGCCACTGAGACCTAGTCAACTATAGTCTTGTCATTAATATAACTAACATTTTCTCTATACAATCTGTTCTTATGCAGATGCCATACATATATAAAATCTACGAAAATCACATTCCAGGATCGCCATTATTACACTTCTCAAGGGGCAGTCAATTTTCAGGTAAACAACAGAGGGTGGAGGCAGACGGTATGGGGCTGTAGCAGCTGGAGGGGGGGGGGGGCAGATGAAACCATCGTCCTTGATCAGTACCCGACCTCTGATCGGGAAAGAGATGACCAACGACAACCGCAGATAGATCCACCCAGATCAATCCAGATCAACCCAGATCACCCAGATCCATCCAGATCCACCCAGATCACCCAGATCCATCCAGATCCACCCAGATCCACCCAGATCCATCCATATCAACCCAGATCACCCAGATCCATCCAGATCCACCCAGATCCACCCGGATCCATCCAGCGCCAGCATGGTCATCTCAATGGTCCGTTGGACTATTTGTTACGAATTTACACTATTGAAATGTAAGTAAAACTGGTCGTCTACAGATTCTGCAGAGTCTTCTGGTGGTCAAATGTGGCCGCGAGGTCAAAGTGAGGAACAAAAACGGTGATCGATTAAATCCCGCAAGTTTTTATGTGACCCCAGGTCTCACAGGTGCCTGCATCCTGAGTTGCCTCCAGTCGTCTTGACTTATGTCGTGACACTGGTCCAAGATAGCTTGGGACCAGAGAGTGAGGTTGATGACCCGCGCAGTTACTTCCTCACTAAAACCCAGCTACAGCGCAAGTTACATCATAGGCCCAAAAAGGTCTGCTGATGTCGCCATCAATGTTTGCAATGGGCAACTAAATAACTAGATGTTTTCACAGCTACTCGTTGTTGCTTTTTCCCTCTGAATAAATAGCTGTTTTTAATGTTCTTACATTTTCCATTTATAGAGGAGACAACTCTCCCACCACCACCGATAACAGATGATTTAGACGAGTTACCTCCTCCACCCCCTCCTCACGAACTGTTATGCAACGATCTGGCAAGCCTCTCTTTCGACTCCATTCCTCCATACCAGCACAGCAGCCCACCTTCCATTCTCCTCCACAAACCTCTTCCACACATGCCGGCAGGTGAGTCGAATTCCTCCCAGATTTATCACACACAACTCCACCAGCCTCTACTGCATCCCTTAGTGACTCACCCCAACTTGAATCCAACACATCTCGCGCACGGCAGCAGTGCTGTAGACAGATCTAGTAACAGCGGAGGCGCCAAAGAATCTGTTGAGAAATACGCATACGCCTTAGGTAAGTAATGTGTGATATTAATTTGTGAAGATGACTTAATAAACTTAAGGAAACTCAAAGTACTCACTTGTCAGACGCTGCCTTCGGGGATCAAGTGTTAGAGACCATTGCAACTAGGCGTCAGATTGTTATTATGCAAGGCAAGCCAGCTCCCTTCTTTGCTGCCATTTCATCCCTAGCTAATTCTTCATTTACAGGTTGGTCGACTGTTGCGTTTCCATAGCAGGTATAGAATAGTGTTCCTATGTCGTAAGAAATGTGCGCATTACCACTCTGGAACTAGAATTTAGAAAATGCTTGTATTATTACACTCGTTTTCATTCAATGGTGATTCTGTCATTCTTTGGCTTCGGCTCAGCTGCATTCTTTCTTTGTTGTTGTTGTTGCTCCATTGCCGTTTGACTATCGGCCTTGGGCCCACCTATATTCTTTGCTGTTTTCATCGTCATTTTGGCTCTGGGCCTTCGGCCCGTCTACATTCTTTTAATTCGTTGCTACTAGTATCGTTATTCGAACGGTTAGAAAAAACTGACGTTTAAACCAGGTGACATATTGTTCAAGATCCAGCCTCAAGTCCCCGTGGGTCTTCCTGGGAACAGGCTGTGTCACAGCCACAGCAGTCTTGCCACCGAGGTGGTGATCGACACTGTGAGTCCCATGCGGGTGAGCTTATTGAGAAGCATGCCATTGATCTACAGCCTCCAAGACTGCCGGCAACCTTCTCAAATACGCATGGGGATGTATGAAGATTTATGGCAATCTAGTATTTTTTTTAAAACAACCCAACTCAACTCAGGACGAGTAGCTTCATACAACAATACCAACAACAACAACAATACCACAACAACAATCTCACCACAATAACAATACCAACAACAACAATAATACCACAACAACAATACCAACAACAACAACAATAATACCACAACAACAATACCAACAACAACAATACCAACAACAATCATACCAACAACAACAACAATACTACCACAACAACAATACCAACAACAACAATACCAACAACAACAACAATACTACCACAACAACAATACCAACAACAACAATACCAACAACAACAATACCAACAACAAAAATACCAACAACAACAACAATAATACCAACAACAACAATACCAACAACAACAACAATACTACCACAACAACAATACCAACAACAACAATACCAACAACAACAACAATACTACCACAACAACAATACTACCACAACAACAATACCAACAACAACAATACCACAACAACAACAATACCACAACAACAACAATACCACAACAACAACAATACCACAACAACAACAATACCAACAACAACAACAGTACCATCACCAACAACAATAACAACAATAACACCAATACTAATAACAACAACAATACCAACACAACAACAACAACAATACCACCACAACAATATAAACAACAACAACAACAATACCAACAATGCCAACAACAATACCACCAACAGAAACAACACTAATAACAATACCAACAACAAGAATAACACCAACAACAGTATACCCAACAACTATAAGACCAACAACAACAAAAACAATACCTCCATAAACACCACCAACAATACCAACACCAACAACAACACCAAAAATTCCAATAACAACAATATCACCACGGTAACAACAACAACAGCATTGGTCAGAACAACAACAATACCGACAACAACAACAGTAGCAGCCACAACAACAACAGCAGCATAAGCCAGAACAACAACAATACCAACAACAACAGTAGCAGCCACAACAACAACAACAGCAGTAGCCACAACAACAACAATACCACTAACCAAAAAAAACAACTGTAACAGCCGCAATACCAACAACAAGAGCACCAACAACAACACCAACACCATCAACAACCCCAACAACAACACCAACAACAACACCAACACTATTAACAACTACAACACCAACAACAACACCAAAACCATCAACAAATACAACACCAACCACAACATCAACAACAACACCATCAACAACAACAAAACCAATAACAACACCATCAACAATAACAACAGCGACAATAACAAAATCAACAACTCCACCAACAACACTACCACCGACAACAACAGCCCCAACAATAACATAAACAACAACAGCACCAACATCAACAAAGTCTTCACCCGTGTAGTAAACAGAGAGGAGATACCAGGACCACTGTAACCTGCCACGCTTGTCGCAAATGATGACTAGAAACGATTGTGAAGTGATAAATAGATTAGCCATGAGAAGAGATTGTTGCAGACGCCAAGACCGCTAGAAATTATGTACATGTTTAAATAAATGTTCCCAACAGTAGATGTCCCCTTATACTTCTTTTGGAGCCAGTAGATGAAAATATATGACATTATTATCAAGTTTTAACGGTTTGGGAGGTAAAGATAGTTTCATATCTGACGATGCTGTTGCGGTTGAAGTGTCAGAGATTTCATTGTATGTGGCCACAGCTTGTTTAAGAGGTAACGAATTTCTTCCTCGCTGCTTTTTCTTTTCATAAGCCAGGTACCCATTTACAGCTGTGTTGATTAGAGCGTACAGGTAACGAAATGTGAATCCAATACCTTTGCCGTGAAATGCGAGCGCCCCATCACTGCGTTAACCAGACACATTTGGAAGTAGAGTTGGTTAGGATGGAAGAAAACATCAAAAGTATAGAAACATGGACACGTTTGATTCAGATACTGAATAGGAACAAGAATTAACAAGAACTACGTTACAATCAAAATGTCTTCATCAGCGACAACGACGATTTGAAGCCTCACACGAGCTAAAGTCGAGCCCATAAAAATCATAGGAGTCATTTGTTTATACATTTTGTTCTCGAAGCGACTTGTACTGAATTCTTAGTTTTGGATGTGGAATACTATAATTTCCCCTATCATAGATACACTTATTCCGTCGCTTTATCAGTTCAGCAAAACATGCAGCATAGACGCATCTGGTCTACTGTCTTACCCACATTTCCTCTTAATGTTAACTACTTCCTTATTCACGAAATGTTTCCCCGCCAATGAGGGGTTAGGCACAAACAATGGCCATCGATCGAGGCTAAATTTGGGCTGTATGATGGATGTTCAAGAAGTTGCCACCCTAGTGGGTCAATTATCTCCTGAGTTAATCGAGCCTTTTGACGTTGCCGTAATGAATCAGTATTCGTCTAGTCAGCAGACCTGAACGTTTTCTTTGACATGCGTCCTCAAGCGTAAACAAAACTTCTTAGCCTGATACATCATTCACATTATCACTTTTCTTACGGATATTGGTTAACATCTCTCCGTGAGAATCTCTAAACACTGTCAGCATAACCTCCCCTGCCGATGACGTAATCTGGAATATTATGGCATAAAGTGAAGAAGAATGTTTCCATCGCATTGAAGCGCGCTTTGGTTCGGATTGGTAGTGAAGCACTCATGTGTCCCGAGTAAACGTCCTATTCAGCATGTCTTTTCCTTCATCTGCGTACCGACAGAGATGTTGCCAGGACATGCCCATTCGGTCCCTTTTTTGTTCGTCAGTCAGTAGACTTGTTACCCACTGTGACCATATTTTCTTGAAATTCAATAAATCTTCAATTTTTTGAGTAGGCTAAACCATGCGAACACTCTATTCCGGCTGCTACATTATCTATCGTTACTCGCCTGTCAGCTACAAGCATCTTCCCCACATAAGTTTCTATTGTAACCTGAACAACACGACCAGGTGGGGATTCTTAACTTAACGTCTTTATACTGGGTTAGAAGACTCCGCAGAGCCTCTACACAACCAGTTTCTTTTACATTCACTTGATTAAAAATACATATGGACAACCAATCTATCATTTAATGTATTAATTGATCATGCCTTTACTATTTCGTTTGGCAATACATTTCAAGAATTCACCACTCTCTGAATAAAAAAAATATTTCCTAGTATCTAATCTGGACCTTTCTTTAATTAATTTGGGGCTGTGGCCTTCTTGTTCTTGCAGGCGGCTACATTTTGAGAAAAAAAAAACTTGTTATAATCTAATTTACCCTTTCCGTCGATTATCTAATAAACCCGTTTTAAATCACCTTGAATTCTTCCCTTTTCTAGGCAATGTAGACCGGTTGAGCAATTGTTGAGTGTCTTTGAGAAATTGTATTTGCTATGCACCGCTTTATGGGACAAACACTTCTTGCCATAAAAAGGAAGTATTGCTTGATTAACCATTGGCAGAAAGTCTTTTTGCTCCAAAGAATGCACAACAGCACGCTATTCTTTGATTGTACACTCTGTGAACACGTACGCCATTTTGTATCCAATCTGCGTACGTATATGCGCCACCTAGCGTCAGATACCTACAGTAATCACAAAGCTGGATGACGCTGCCACCTAATTACACTTTTAAAACTACCAACTTCATGTTTTTTAGCGGTCCCATATCAGGTTGTGACCTACTTACTGATTTACTCTTGTTCCATTTCCGTCTCGCTATTCTGCGAACTCACCTATTTATGAAAGCCTGTACTTTTCTCGTTGTTTTTAGACCAACCTTACAGGTGCTATATTTGCTCAACCCTTACTTCTACCTGCGCTCGCTGTGTCCATGACCGCTCGTTCAATGAGCGTTACATGTGAAACGGAAAGTCCCAGCGTGTTGATTATCGTTTTGTCTAGGACGAATGTTTTCTACCAGCGTGTAAGATGGCTTGGTTACTGTGCTTGTAAAAATATAAGAAAACGTAACTTCTATTCCTCACACTGTATTATTCCCCCACCTACGCATTTGTGAACGAATGAGCAGTGTATTGGTTTAAAACGGTTGCCTTCTGAGGCACAGGTAACATTACAGGTAAAGGTAGGTATATAGCAAACACTTCTGGTTCTTCTTCTAGTCTACTTTTCACTCCAGCTGATGTATAAGGCTATCATCATAGTTGTACTCTTTTATGAAGTCTACGTCGAATAATTATCTCCTTTTACGAACATTGTTTCCAGCGTTATATGTTCGTCTTAGAAACATTTTGTTTCGCCTTCTATTTTAATAACATGATATCTAACAGGGAGATTTGAAAAGTTTGACCTCCAGGGCCATAACTATGACAACAGTGGTCAGAGCCACGCGACAGTTATGCGAAAATAACATATAATGAAGTGGCTATATGGGCATGTAGTTGCATGCGCCTGGTACGTGACGCATGCGCACAATAGACAGTAAAATGAGAGCCTATATGGGAAAATGGTTGAAGAATCGTGCTGTGATTGAAATCCTGACGGCAGAAGGTTGCGTGCCCATCGACATGCATTGAAGAATGACCATGGTACGTGGTGACACCTGTGTGGATGTCAGTACTGTCAGGAGGTGGGCACGGACTGTAAAAGGCAACAATACAGCCCAGGCGAATCTGCATGACAAGGCTCGTCCTCAGGCGAGACTACCAACGGTTGTTGTGTTGGAGCGCCTCAAATTTGACGACATTTCTCCGATCTGGCACCTTGGGACTTCTTCCTCTTCGTGAAGCATTAGAAACACCTCAAGATACACCGTTACGCTTCCAACTCAACTTAAACTTAACTTAAATTTAACTTAAACGTAACTTAAACTTAACCTAAACTTAACTTAAACTTAACTTAAACTTAACTTAAACTTAACTTAAACTTAACTTAAACTTAAACTTGACTTAAACTTAACTTAAACTTAACTTAAACTTAACTTGAACTTAACTTAAACTTAACTTAAACTTAACATCGTCTGTATACTGGTTTAGAAGCCTCTACAGTTTGTAAGCAACCAGTTTCTTGGAAGATGGTTTAACCTATGTGCGAGCCCATCTTAATAGACTCAAAAACTAGAGCTAAGTAGACCCTCAGCCAGTTAGGCGCCATCAGCAGCTGCTCTTAACGAACCACCTGGGGAAGGGTACAAATAACTTGGGTAGATTTTTAACTTTAATTTTGTCCGGTCAGCGGTCGTTAAGACTCTTCAGTTCTTTCCAACTGCCAGGCAATTGTTTACGAGTTCCACACTGAACACGGATGTCCGATCTCACTACCCAAAGATCAGAAGAATTTTTACCAGACGAGCCACGTGAAAATAATCCCAATCTCTGCCGTGACCTCCGGCCCCCGAGACGGACTCCATGACACGAGAACACTGAGTCTCCGGACGAGGAGATGAAAGCAGCTGCGTGTTCCTGGTTTTTTGGGTTTTTTTGCAGAAAAACGTCTGCTTGTTTTCCTCGACGGGATGCATTGTTGGCGCTTGATTGGGACTACGTTAAAAAGTAATGACATATCACCTAAACGACATTCCAAGCTTTATTAAAATGTATTGCTCATCTGTAGATCTTGCACTTTCGTGAAATTATCTTCTCAAAGGCTTAACTTTTCAAATCGCCATTGTATAATAAAGATTATTCAAAATTATTATGTGGGAGTTCGTAAGTTCTTAACTGTAATAAAGACGGAAAATTATGGTGTTGAGTTCTACCAATCTGCTACTGACACGGTGTCGTCACTTCCTGTTTCACAGATATTAGCCGGATGTTCTCTAGCCAACTTATTCTCCTCATCTGTGGTGCACAAATCTAGGGCCAGTCTGGTTAGATTGTTATGTTTCTTTTGGCTCAAGTTTTCTCTTTCTATCACTGACGTACAAATACACACATACATACATACATACATACATACATACATACAATACATACATACATACACACACACACTTTAGAGGCGACCAAGGATAGTTCAGCACGGGACTGGCTACTCTGTCCTGTAGAAACGTTAAGCCCATGAAGCTCTGGCGTATATAGACGGTCAACATTTGACTGCTTCGGCATGTATATGTTGAAGTCCTATACTCCACAGGGGGTTTAGCGGGCTTTCATTTATTGATGATCGAGATATATCTACATATGTTACCTGTAATTCTGGAATCCAATCAGGAGAAAGAAATGTCTGAAGCCACTTAACTAATGTATAGTAGCCGCTTTCAGTCTGGACTGACTATAGTAGTCTCTTTCAGTCAGGGCTGACTATAGTAGTCTCTTTCAGTCAGGACTGACTATAGAAGCCGCTTTCAGTCAGGGCTGACTATAGTAGCCGCTTTCAGTCAGGACCGACTATAGTAGCCGCTTTCAGACAGGGCTGACTATAGTAGTCTCTTTCAGTCAGGGCTGACTATAGTAGCCTCTTTCAGTCAGGACTGACTATAGTAGCCTCTTTCAGTCAGGGCTGACTATAGTAGTCTCTTTCAGTCAGGGCTGACTATAGTAGCCTCTTTCAGTCAGGGCTGACTATAGTAGCCTCTTTCAGTCAGGACTGACTATAGTAGCCGCTTTCAGTCAGGGCTGACTATAGTAGTCTCTTTCAGTCAGGACTGACTATAGTAGCCTCTTTCAGTCAGGACTGACTATAGTAGCCTCTTTCAGCCAGGGCTGACTATAGTAGTCTCTTTCAGTCAGGGCTGACTATAGTAGCCTCTTTCAGTCAGGGCTGACTATAGTAGCCGCTTTCAGTCAGGACTGACTATAGTAGCCGCTTTCAGTCAGGACTGACTATAGTAGCCTCTTTCAGTCAGGGCTGACTATAGTAGCCGCTTTCAGTCAGGGCTGACTATAGTAGCCGCTTTCAGTCAGGACTGACTATAGTAGCCGCTTTCAGTCAGGACTGACTATAGTAGCCGCTTTCAGTCAGAGCTTATAGTAGTCTCTTTCACTAAGGGCTGACTATAGTAGCCCATTTCAGTCATGACTAACTATAGTAGCCTTATTCAGGCATGGCTGATTATAGTAGCCTCTTATAGTCAGGACTGACTATTGTGGCCTTTTCAGTCAGGATTGACTATAGTAGCCGCTTTCAGTCAGGATTGACTATAAGATGATATGACTTGGTGTGAAAACAAAAAAATAATTTTAAAAAATGAAATGATAAGCTTATATTCATACTCTTCTCCTTGCGGCATTGTCTTTTCACTTCTCTGTCTTACAAGAGCTTGTCGTCACCAAGCGTGAGGGGACCAGTTAGTGAGCGTCTCCACTTGAATCGGTCTACAGCTTCGTCTTCCCAGAATGTCAGTCCAGGGCCTTCATATCACGTTTACACACATCTTTGAAGCTCAACTGTAGTCGGCCGGCTGTTATTTTGCCATCTGCTAATCTTTGGGAATGCAACCATCTTCCATGTGACGAAAATGACCAAGCCCTTGTACCTTTCGCTGCCTAGGGAGAGTGTACATGCTTGGGAGACCGGTGGGAGAGTGTACATGCTTGGGAGACCGGTGCGAGAGTGTACATGCTTGGGAGACCGGTGCGAGAGTGTACATGCTTGGGAGACCGGTGCGAGAGTGTACATGCTTGGGAGACCGGTGCGAGAGTGTACATGCTTGGGAGACCGGTGCGAGAGTGTACATGCTTGGGAGACCGGTGCGAGAGTGTACATGCTTGGGAGACCGGTGCGAGAGTGTACATGCTTGGGAGACCGGTGCGAGAGTGTACATGCTTGGGAGACCGGTGCGAGAGTGTACATGCTTGGGAGACCGGTGCGAGAGTGTACATGCTTGGGAGACTGGTGCGAGAGTGCAACTCTGACATTTGTCACTCTGTCCCATGTAATTCTAAGAATGGATCTCAGGTGGAAGGTGTTAAGTCTTTGCTTTAGTTTGGCATAAATTGTCCAATTCTAGCTGCCATATAGAAGTGTCCTGACGACACAGGCTTTGTGCACCATGGCCTTAGTTTGGCATAAGTTGTCCATGTCTAGCTGCCGTATAGAAGTGTCCTGACGACACAGGCTTTGTGCACCATGGCCTTAGTTTGGCATAAATTGTCCAAGTCTAGCTGCTATATAGAAGTGTCCGGACGACACAGGCTTTGTGCACCATGGCCTTAGTTTGGCATAAATTGTCCAAGTCTAGCTGCCCTATAGAAGTGTCCTGACGACACAGGCTTTGTGCACCATGGCCTTAGTTTTAGTTGTAAGTTTCTAGTTTTTCAAACACGCGTTGTGAGACGAGCAGATGTAGCAGAAGCTGTTTCTGGGTCTAGAGATAGATTGTCGCTAATTAGGGATCCCAGGTATGTGAATTGGTGCACTGTTACTTACTTACTTAGTCGCTCCTCTTCTACCGTGAGGTGTAGAGGTTGGTGCACTGTTGTCAGTTAATAATTATCTATGCTAAGACTTGGCGTGGAATCTAGTTCCTGTCCCAGAACATTTGTTTTGTTGAGACTTATTGTGAGTCCAAAATCTTTGCAAGCCTGGGAGAAGCGATTTATCAATCTCTGAAGTTCCTGCTGACAGTGAGGGGACAATTGCAGCGTCATTAGCGAAAAGGAAGTCGACATTGTTGATGTCCCTGATCTTTGTTTTGACCTTGAGCCTTGCAAGTTTAAACAACCTATCATCCGACCTCTGAGTTACCAAATGCATGTTTCAGTAACAGAGCAAAGACAATTCCGAAAAGTATCGGGGCCAGAACACAGCCATGTTTATCACAAATTCGATTACTAAATGGTTATGATATGCTACCATTAAATTGGACTGTTCCTGTCATGCCCTCGTGGAACGATATTATTAGTCGTAGCAGTTTATTTGGGCAGCCTGTTTTAGAGATTATGAAGAGCCCATCCCTTCTAACCAAATCAAGCACCTTTGTCAGGTCAATGAAGGGGACATAAACGTATCGGTTCTCTTCACCTGACTTTTCCTGAAGTTGTCGAAGATAGAAAACCATGTAGATCGTTGGTCTTCCAACATGAATCCACACTGTGATTCCGGATACACACGCTCAGCTAATTTCTGCAGCCTTAGTAAGGTTATTCTGGCGAAGCCTTTGCCTACAACACTAAGCGGCGAAGCCTTTGCCTACAACACTAAGCGGCGAAGCCTTTGCCTACAACACTAAGCGGCGAAGCCTTTGCCTTCAACACAACGCGGCGAAGCCTTTGCCTACAACACTAAGCGGCGAAGTCTTTGCCTACAACACTAAGCGGCGAAGCCTTTGCCTACAACACTAAGCGGCGAAGACTGCCTACAACACTAAGCGGCGAAGCCTTTGCCTACAACACTGAACGGCGAAGACTGCCTACAACACTAAGCGGCGAAGCCTTTGCCTACAACACTAAGCGGCGAAGCCTTTGCCTACAACACTAAGCGGCGAAGCCTTTGCCTACAACACTAAGCGGCGAAGCCTTTGCCTACAACACTAAGCGGCGAAGCCTTTGCCTACAACACTAAGCGGCGAAGACTGCCTACAACACTAAGCGGCGAAGCCTTTGCCTACAACACTGAACGGCGAAGACTGCCTACAACACTAAGCGGCGAAGCCTTTGCCTACAACACTAAGCGGCGAAGCCTTTGCCTACAACACTAAGCGGCGAAGCCTTTGCCTACAATACTGATCGGCGAAGACTGCCTACAACACTAAGCGGCGAAGCCTTTGCCTACAACACTGAGCGGCGAAGCCTGTGCCTACAACATTAAGCGGCGAAGACTTTGCCTACAACACTGAGCGGCGAAGACTGCCTACAACAGAGAGACACCTCTGTAGTTATTACAGTCACTTCTATCACCTTAGTTCTTGTATACTATTACAATCTGTGCATCTTTCATATCTCGAGGTATAGTGGCCTCTTTCCGGGGGCTGATATAACATATACAGCAGTTTTAGAAGTTTATCCTTACAGAGTTTGGCGTGTATTTGTTGAAGACTTATGCTCCCCAGGGGATGGTAAAGGTTTATATATTTATAGGTGTGAGGCAGCAGGGCCTAGCGGTGAAACGTCCGTTTCGCAAGCCGAACTAACTGGGTTCGAATTCCGCCTTGTCTAATTTATGTGTTTTTTTTCTCGGTGCGATGGCTCTCCACCGCGCACGGAAAGTGATGGCAATCTACCGAACTGGACACCTGCCAAGAAATGTAAAACAGCAAAATAGGTTGGCAGTTGTAAGAAGCGACATTCTGCGAATGGATACTCTACATACTATATATATATCAGTTCAGTTAAGTTCATCACATAACCAATCAGGTCGTTGTGGCACACTTGAAGACACTCCCATAAACCCACGCCATCTTTCCTTGTCTGATGCCGCTAGTCGTGTCTCACCGGGATTAAGGTCTGACCACTCGGTGATGTTGTCTACCCATCTCTTCCTTGGACGACCACGCCATCTCTTTCTCGGTACGGAACCATGCAATATTGAATTTGTAATTCCGCTGGACCTCGTGACGTGCCCACACTAAGCCATCTTTCGCCTTTTGATAGCTGTGAACAGATCCTCAAAAGGCCCAATTGCGTTTTCCACACTTCGTCGTATTTCTAAGTTCGTGACACGATCCTTATATGTAACATTTAAAAGTCTTCTAAAGCACCCAATTTCCATTGCATGTATTCTGTACTGGATATCCGCACCTAATGGTCCAAGTCTCACAGGCATACACACATATTGAGAGCACCAATGAGCCGCTTATTTGGGTTTCAAACGCGTAAGCGCCGTTGTTGTCTTTGCTATTCTGGAAATTATCTCAGACTGCAAGCCCTCGACTCTTATCAGTGATCCCCGATACTTGAGCCGGTATACAACTTTGAGTTCCTGACCATTTGCTTTTATCCCAGATGTAAACCCTTCCGTGTTATTAGTCATCAGCTTTGTTTTCTCTGCATTTATCTCCATACCATAGCTCTGCGCCGCTCTGTCCAATCTACTAATCAGCTCCTGGAGTCCCTTTTCCGTGCCTGCCAGACCATTTATATCATCTGCAAATCGTAGGTTTGTAATCGTCTTGTCACCTATTCTGACCGTACCAACATGTCCCTCCAGGGCCGCCTCCATTATTCTTTCCAAGAATACACTGAAGAGTGTTGGAGAGAGTATACAACCCTGTCTCACCCCAACAGACATTGAAGAGTGTTGGAGAGAGTATACAACCCTGTCTCACACCAACAGACATTGAAGAATGTTGGAGAGAGTATACAACCCTGTCTCACCCCAACAGACATTGAAGAGTGTTGGAGAGAGTATACAACCCTGTCTCACCCCAACAGACATTGAAGAGTGTTGGAGAGAGTATACAACCCTGTCTCACACCAACAGACATTGAAGAGTGTTGGAGAGAGTATACAACCCTGTCTCACCCCAACAGACGTGCGGAACCATTCGCCTAGTATTCCGTCTACAAAAACTGCACTTGACGCCTTCTCATAAAGGTTCTCACATACCTTCACAATATTACTATTGATCTTGTAATGCTTCATTGCTGTCCTTAGCGCCGCATGCCATACTCTGTCAAACGCCTTTTTTAAATCGATGAAAAAAGATATGTGTTGTAGATACACTAAGCATTTCTCATTTAATATCCGCAGATTAAATATCTGTTCAGTGGTACTTCTTCCCGCTCGAAACCCTTCTTGCTCTTTGACAATGATATTCTCTGTCTGTGGTTTTAATCTGTTGAGGATTACTCTTAAGAGAACTTTGCTAGGATGACTAATGAGGCTAATTGTTCTATAGTTCTGACACATCTTTATGTTCCCTGGTTTAAGCAGCGGTAAAATCATTGATTTCGTCCAGATGGTTGGTTACTCTCCTGTCCGATAAATTATGTTACAGATGATTGTCAGAGCTTAAATTATTACCTCACGTCTGACTTGAAAGAGCTCTGCTGGGAAATTATCCGCGCCCACAGCTTTCCCCTATTTTAGCATCTTCACCGCTTCAGTTACTTTCTCTCTTGTTATCGGTTGATTCTCCTCTAACATATTAATTTCGGGGCCCATTGCCTTTCCTGGGTTATATATATATATATATATATATAAAGTAAAGATGCCGTCAACCAGCCAGTGTGGCAAATTGGGAATATGTTGTTAGATCCATATTTGTCTTGACCAACGGCACACTATGGGGATGTAGTCAACATCATACCGGCCCCCATTACTTTGCCAGATAATTCTGGGACACAATTTTGGGTCGGCCCCAGTAGACCATTTGCGACCGGAAAAATCTCGCACCAACTGAGGACCGAACCCAGATCGTTCGGATGGGAAGTTAGTGAACTAACATGCTATATATATTTCTTCTTCTAAACAAGTGCATTCCCACTGTTGTCCGTCACTCTAACTTGTGTTCTATGAACCTCAACTGCCTCCATCCGTATTAGTTATTT
This sequence comes from Ariolimax columbianus, assembly GCA_036924085.1. NCBI lineage: Eukaryota > Metazoa > Mollusca > Gastropoda > Stylommatophora > Arionidae > Ariolimax > Ariolimax columbianus. Next base: position 61,398 of record JAVGWX010000209.1, read on the forward strand.
CGTATCCTTCGCCACAGATTTGTTTTCGATATTGTTATTCTGTTCTGATAACGAACAACGTGACTGCACACCAGGCGCACCCTCAGATGCGCAGCCCACCTTAACAAATGGCGAAATCTGTAGATGCTTAGTCACTGACGCTCACCAGCGTTATGGTTCTGACATTCACCGTTTTTCATGTGTTGAGTTAATAGTAGTTAATGTCGCTATTGAATGTGTCCACAATACAAAATATGCGAACAATGTATCTGTGTATGAAACGTGTTTATATGCTAAGACAGAGAAGCAGAAGATCAATCCCCCCAAAAACGTATTTTTAATTGCACGTGACATGCATGGAATTCTCGTTCTTGCTGTGCACGTCACTAACCTATTTATAGCCCTGGTTCGTGAGCATCATATTTATAATTTAAAGGCACGTGAGGGAAGTTCACGCCTACAGCATTTCTAGACTCCGTTACTGATCATGAACCATAGACTTACCATTTCAGCTGACCTGTTTCGGAAACTGTGCAGTAGTTATCTATGCTCTCTTTGAGGATAGTATAGATACGGCTAGTCACACAGCAGACACTACTATCAGAGCTGAAGTGTTAGAGAGATCATCGTAGTGGGCCACACCTTTTTACGATGTAGAAGAGGCCAGTTCCCTTCCTCGCTGCCTTTCCGTCTCTAACAGTAAGCCAGGTATTATTTTACGGCAGGCTCGACTGGAGCGTGTAGATAATGGTTTACTTTAATAAATATGTTGAAAAGTTCATTTTCGAGCCCCATTTGCAACTCTATTTAGCCGAATTTTACAACATGAATAGAAAATTACCATGAGCTGTTCTTTACTCCATGTAATCCTTAAGGACACCTTTTGCCCCATTATTTTTTAGGAGTTAGGAATAATATTAGGAGCAGAAGAAACATACTATCTAAGATCTCCCCATAACTTAACGTCTTTATACTGGTTTAGAAGACTCTACAGAGTCTGTATATAACTAGTTTCTTGGAGGGTGGCTTAATAGATTCAACACTAGAGCTAAGTAGACCCGCAGTCATGTAGGCGCCATCTATAGCTGCTCTGAACAAACCACTTAGGGAAAGTTATAAATAACTTGAGCAGCAGTTGTTAAGCCTGCTTCTTTCGATTTCCAACTGCCACGGGATTTGTAACCTGCTCGACACCAAACATCGGACTCCGATATCACTGCCCAGAGATCAAGGGACTCTAGTGCTCATCGAAACACGATACATTGTAGCAGTGTCCGGGACAACGGGGTAGGGACTGACGCGGTAAGACCCATAGTGATCAATTTACTGAGAAACATATCATTGTATCTCGGCGAGGAGGACCATTACTCGTCTTCTTCATTATGTCTCAGGATATAAGAAGAACCACCGTAACCTACAACTATGGAACATCGGGAGGAATGCATAACTCAGCGCGAGTTACTTAGGACAACAACAACATAAATATACACATATACACAAACATAAAAAGTTAGTAGCGTGTCCTTTACAGAACGTCGCTTCTGACAACCGTCACCTACTTTGCTGTTATACGTTTCTGGGCAAGTGTGTAGTACGGTAGGTTGCCATTACTTTCCGCACGTGGAGGAGCAATCCCAGTGTGTGGTAAACTGGACACGGATGGAATCAAACCCGATCCGTTGGGATTGTAAAAACCGAGCGAGTTTCACCATTTTGCTACGCCCACATACATACACATAGATAAACACATACCCACCCATGATCACATACTTTTTTACTGTTGTTCGTCCATCACAAGTGATGAAGACCACCCTCTTTGTTCAGCCGTGGGAACAGTCTTTTCGCTTGCTCTATCCGCTGAAATGGGTGACCTGTGCGGTGATTTGGATTAAGTGAGGAAGAAACTGCGCCTTTTGTCAACCTCACTCTCTGGTCCTGAGCTACCTTTGGCCAGTGGAAAGATATTTATCGAGACCACTGAAGTTAGAATAGGGTGCAGATTTTTCCTCACGGTTTACTCCCGAAGCCTTTCCCGTAAACAGGTATCCCGCAAAGCAGAAGGGGGGGGGGGGGGGGTGTGACATCTAACGTCGTGTGTCGTGCCTTTGCCTTAACCACAAGAGGTCGTAGGGACATCACTCAGCGTGTGGGTGAGTCTGGCATCTCTCCCCGGATGTGTTCAGTCCATTATAGTAGTGTTTAAATTTCTCACACGCCAATTTCGCGAAGTTCAGCCGCGTGAACTAGGCCGTAAAATACGACACGGGCTTAAGCGTAGTGCTATTCATAAAGCCGATGTCCAGACCAGGATAATCAGACGGAAGAAATCACAAAAAGCGAACGAATTTACCAGTACACATGGAAAACAACACCACGTTTCCTTGAACACAAGTGTAAGTCGTCGACTAGTGTGAATTCTAGGCAAATCCGTGATCTAGCGGCGTCCAGAATGAACTAAAACAGCAGAGCAATGTAGACCCGCAGCCAGTTACGGCGCTATCTTTCCTGCTAAGTACACATACACACCCATGTACACATACGTCCACACACATCATTATACAACACGCATCACACACACAAACACATATAACTACTACACACATGTGCATATACACATCACATACACACATATAACTAGTACACACATGTGCATATACACATCACACACATACATACATACATACATATACACACAAATATCACCCATTCACATACAAACATACACATATCTACACGCACACCCACACACACCCACTAACACACAAACACCCACGCATACCCGCATGACTAACACCTTCTCAGAAAATAAAAGCATAAACATGGCCTCACCACATAAGCGTAAACTCGAAGGTTGTCCGATAACTGGCACATTTACATGCATACAGGAAGCCTGTACCCCAGCTTTCTCTAATATGCCACCACAAAATTAAAGATTAATTTTTACATCCTAAGGTTGCTAGCCCCATTTACAACCATCTTTAGTAGCCTTTTACATATTTAGAAGGTAGTATTGGATCTATTTTATTCCTTCTGCGTACCACTCGAGAGAATATATATATCAGCTTCGCTGCGTGAATAGCACTTGAGTATCTTATATCTATATATTTCAGCTTCGCTGCGTGAATAGCACTTGAGTATCTTATATCTATATATATCAGCTTCGCTGCGTGAATAGCACTTGAGTATCTTATATCTATATATATATCAGCTTCGCTGCGTGAATAGCACTTGAGTATCTTATATATATATATATATATATATATATGTACGAGGCGTGTTCAAATGAAACCGAACCAAACTGTAACAAGTGAACATACGTACCATGCTTGCGTATAATGACGTCACTTCTGGTGTAATCAACACATACCAACCGTCAAGTTTGCAAAATGTCATTATCCTCCTACTCATAGTTTCATAAACAGACCGTTGAAAACATGGCGGGTGTGATACGTAATCCGTCAAGAGTTGATCAGCGAGCGGTGATTCGGTTTTTAACAGCTGAAGGATGTTGACCAGGTGACATTCATCGCAGAATGCAGGCAGTGTATGGTGGCAAATGTGTGTCGAAGACAACAGTGAAGAACTGGACAGCGGTGTTTAAAGAAGGAGTTGAGTTAACGCAACAATATCCGACTGACCTGGTCTCAGAAGATCCGTCGTTAACTCAAGTCCTTCTTTAAACATCGTTGTCTAGTTCTTCACTGTTGTCTTCGGCAAACTTTTTTCACCATACACTACCTGCATTTTGCGATGAATGTCACCTGGTCAACATCCTTCAGCTGTTAAAAACCGAATCACCTCTCGCTGATCAACTCTGGCCGGATTCCGTATCACACCCGCCAAGTTTTTAACGGTCTGCTAAAGAAACTATGAGTCGGAGGATAATGGCATTTTTTTAATTTGACGGTTGGTATGTGCTGTTTACATCAGAAACGACGTTATAATGCGCATCATACGTATCTTCACTTGTTACAGTTAGATTCGCTTTAATTTGAACACGCCTTCCTGTCCAATATACATACAATAGATATGAGGTCTGGTTGCCATCTGCACTACACTTATCCCTTTCTTCCGTTTCAGACAAATGTCTCCTGTCTGTCTGTTGGTGCTCTGTTATATCTCGATCTAACGATGGTATCTTCATTCTGACTTTGTTTTTGGCAGATTGTGCGTATATGCCTAACACTGGAGGCCTTATGGATTTCGAAACAAACTAAAATTAAGGAACTTTTCTTCCTGCTCGGCTCTGCCTTGCCGATTTATAGAGCTGGGGAATATACGATCTCTATCCCGGAAGTCGCTGCGTAGTGTACAGTATTTATTGACACCCCCAACCCCCAAGTCGCCCCTCACCCAAAAGAAAAGACACACTGCCCAATGTTCAAACCCGCGATCTTCTGTGGCTAGAAGACCACTATCTAAGATAGTATCTTGACCACTGTGCTACCCTCTCTAACAAAATACCACGTGGACTGTCCTGAACCTGTAATGTAAAGGGACTATAGTGAAACTGAGAGCAGCGAGTAACTGGAAGGTAGTTGTATTAGCAGAATAGTACAATAACAGACGGGTACAATATCAGAATAGTATAATAACAGAGTGTACAATATCAAAATAATATAATAACAGGGTGTACAATATCAGAACAATATAATAGCAGAGTGTACAATATCAGAATAATATAGTAACAGAAGGGTACAATGCCAGAATAGCACAATAACAGAATAGTACAATATCAGAATAGTACAATAACAGAAGGGTACAATACCAGAATAGTACAATATCAGAATAGTACAATATCAGAAGGGTACAATATCAGAATAGTACAATAACAGAAGAGTACAATATCAGAATAGTACAATAACAGAAGGGTACAATACTAGAATAGAAGACGAAGAAGAAGAAACAGAAGTAAAAGAAGAATGAAGAGGCGGAGATGAAAGCAAGAAAGAAGAACAAGAAGAAGAACACGGAGAAGAAGAAGTAGTCCAGCATGGGCTAGTGTGAGACAGGGACATAGTAGAAACAATGGGCCAGTATTAGATAAGTTATGATGTTTTCGTTTGTCACGTACTTGAGGAAAATCATCTGCTAGAGAGGTCCGTACATGGTCTCTTATTGTTCTTCCATTGGAACCTTGCATGTAAGAGGCCTCCTTCAATTATTGGCATTGCGTTTAGCCCAGTCCCTCACGTATTCAAATCTTGCATGTAAGAGGCTTCAGTCAATTATTGGTATTACGTTTAGCCCAGTCTCTCGTGTATTTAATAAACCTTGCATGCAAGCGGCTTCAGTCAATTATTGGAATTGCGTTTAGCCCAGTCTCTCGTGTATTTAAACCTTGCATGTAGGAGGCTTAAGTCAATTTTTGGTATTGCGTTTATCCGGAATCCCTCATATAGTCGGTTGGTATGGTGAAGTTGATGCAGTTATTGTCAATGATTGAAAGGAGTTTTTATATTTTGCATTGTAAAACTAACCGGTTACTTTACCTAGAAATGCCATGCGGCTATTAATTATTTATATTAATTTTATTAACTGAAATGTTACTAATGTTCTCCCGAAATGTTACTAATGTTCTCCTGAAATGTTACTAATGTTCTCCTGAAATGTTACTAATGTTCTCCTGAAATGTTACTAATGTTCTCCTGAAATGTTACTAATGTTCTCCTGAAATGTTTCTAATGTTCTCCTGAAATGTTACTAATGTTCTCCTGAAATGTTACTAATGTTCTCCTGAAATGTTACTAATGTTCTCCTGAAATGTTACTAATGTTCTCCTGAAATGTTTCTAATGTTCTCCTGAAATGTTACTAATGTTCTCCTGAAATGTTACTAATGTTCTCCTGAAATGTTACTAATGTTCTCCTGAAATGTTACTAATGTTCTCCTGAAATGTTACTAATGTTCTCCTGAAATGTTACTAATGTTCTCCTGAAATGTTTCTAATGTTCTCCTGAAATGTTACTAATGTTCTCCTGAAATGTTACTAATGTTCTCCTGAAATGTTACTAATGTTCTCCTGAAATGTTACTAATGTTCTCCTGAAATGTTACTAATGTTCTCCTGAAATGTTACTAATGTTCTCCTGAAATGTTACTAATGTTCTCCTGAAATGTTACTAATGTTCTCCTGAAATGTTACTAATGTCCTCCTGAAATGAGAATTCCTGCTACTATTTTATGTGTCTGCACGCCTGATAGAATAATATGCGTGCGCTATGTGGTCTGCGAACCGCAGTTTGAAGATCACCGTCTTAGACAGGTAATAACTTGGATACTAACTTTCCGTGTCTGTGGCACCACGTCAAACATGTCTCCAATGGGGCACCACGTCAAACATGTCTCCAGTGGCGCACCACGTCAAACATGTCTCCAATGGGGCACCACGTCAAACATGTCTCCAATGGGGCACCACGTCAAACATGTCTCCAATGGGGCACCACGTCAAACATGTCTCCAATGGGGCACCACGTCAAACATGTCTCCAGTGGGGCACCACGTCACACATGTCTCCAATGGGGCACCACGTCAAACATGTCTCCAATGGGGCACCACGTCAAACATGTCTCCAATGGGGCACACGTCAAACATGTCTCCAGTGGGGCACCACGTCAAACATGTCTCCAATGGGGCACCACGTCAAAAAATGTCTCCAATGGGGCACCACGTCAAACATGTCTCCAATGGGGCACCACGTCAAACATGTCTCCAGTGGGGCACCACGTCAAACATGTCTCCAATGGGGCACCACGTCAAACATGTCTCCAGTGGGGCACCACGTCAAACATGTCTCCAATGGGGCACCACGTCAGGCATGTCTCCAATGGGGCACCACGTCAGGCATGTCTCCAATGGGGCACCACGTCAAACATGTCTCCAATGGGGCACCACGTCAAACATGTCTCCAATGGGGCACCACGTCAGACATGTCTCCAATGGGGCACCACGTCAAACATGTCTCCAATGGGGCACCACGTCACACATGTCTCCAGTGGGGCACCACATCAAACATGTCTCCAATGGGGCACCACTTCAGACATGTCTCCAATGGGGCACCACGTCAAACATGTCTCCAGTGGGGCACCACGTCAAATATGTCTCCAATGGGGCACCACGTCAAAAATGTCTCCAATGGGGCACCACGTCAAACATGTCTCCGATGGGGCACCACGTCAAACATGTCTCCAGTGGGGCACCACGTCAAACATGTCTCCAATGGGGCACCACGTCAAAAATGTCTCCAATGGGGCACCACGTCAGACATGTCTCCAATGGGGCACCACGTCAAACATGTCTCCAATGGGGCACCACGTCAAACATGTCTCCAATGGGGCACCACGTCAGACATGTCTCCAATGGGGCACCACGTCAAACATGTCTCCAATGGGGCACCACGTCACACATGTCTCCAGTGGGGCACCACATCAAACATGTCTCCAATGGGGCACCACTTCAGACATGTCTCCAATGGGGCACCACGTCAAACATGTCTCCAATGGGGCACCAGTCAAACATGTCTCCAATGGTGCACCACGTCAAACATGTCTCCAATGGGGCACCACGTCAAACATGTCTCCAATGGGGCACCACGTCAAACATGTCTCCAGTGGGGCACCACGTCAAACATGTCTCCAATGGGGCACCACGTCAAACATGTCTCCAATGGGGCACCACGTCAAACATGTCTCCAGTGGGGCACCACGTCAAACATGTCTACAATGGGGCACCACGTCAAACATGTCACCAATGGGGCACCACGTCAAACATGTCTCCAATGGGGCACCACGTCAAACATGTCTCCAGTGGGGCACCACGTCAAACATGTCTACAATGGGGCACCACGTCAAACATGTCACTGATGGGGCACCACGTCAAACATGTATCCAATGGGGCACCACGTCAAACATGTCTCCAATGGGGCACCACGTCAAACATGTCTCCAGTGGGGCACCACGTCAAACATGTCTCCAATGGGGCACCACGTCAAACATGTCTCCAGTGGGGCACCACGTCAAACATGTCTCCAGTGGGGCACCACGTCAAACATGTCTCCAATGGGGCACCACGTCAAACATGTCTCCAATGGGGCACCACGTCAAACATGTCTCCAATGGGGCACCACGTCAAACATGTCTCCAATGGGGCACCACGTCAAACATGTCTCCAATTGGGCACCACGTCAAACATGTCTCCAGTGGGGCACCACGTCAAACATGTCTCCAATGGGGCACCACGTCAAAAATGTCTCCAATGGGGCACCACGTCAAACATGTCTCCAATGTGGCACCACGTCAAACATGTCTCCAGTGGGGCACCACGTCAAACATGTCTCCAATGGGGCACCACGTCAAAAATGTCTCCAATGGGGCACCACGTCAAACATGTCTCCAATGGGGCACCACGTCAAACATGTCTCCAATGGGGCACCACGTCAAACATGTCTCCAATGGGGCACCACGTCAGACATGTCTCCAATGGGGCACCACGTCAAACATGTCTCCAATGGGGCACCACGTCACACATGTCTCCAGTGGGGCACCACATCAAACATGTCTCCAATGGGGCACCACTTCAGACATGTCTCCAATGGGGCACCACGTCAAACATGTCTCCAATGGGGCACCAGTCAAACATGTCTCCAATGGGGCACCACGTCAGACATGTCTCCAATGGGGCACCACGTCAAACATGTCTCCAATGGGGCACCACGTCAAACATGTCTCCAGTGGGGCACCACGTCAAACATGTCTCCAATGGGGCACCACGTCAAACATGTCTCCAATGGGGCACCACGTCAAACATGTCTCCAGTGGGGCACCACGTCAAACATGTCTACAATGGGGCACCACGTCAAACATGTCACCAATGGGGCACCACGTCAAACATGTCTCCAATGGGGCACCACGTCAAACATGTCTCCAGTGGGGCACCACGTCAAACATGTCTACAATGGGGCACCACGTCAAACATGTCACCAATGGGGCACCACGTCAAACATGTATCCAATGGGGCACCACGTCAAACATGTCTCCAATGGGGCACCACGTCAAACATGTCTCCAGTGGGGCACCACGTCAAACATGTCTCCAATGGGGCACCACGTCAAACATGTCTCCAGTGGGGCACCACGTCAAACATGTCTCCAATGGGGCACCACGTCAAACATGTCTCCAGTGGGGCACCACGTCAAACATGTCTCCAATGGGGCACCACGTCAAACATGTCTCCAATGTTACGCCACGTCAAACTTGTCTCCAGTGGGGCACCACGTCAAACATGTCTCCAATGGGGCACCACGTCAAACATGTCTCCAGTGGGGCACCACGTCAAACATGTCTCCAATGTTACGCCACGTGGATTGTTTTGTTCCGTCTCAGCATGCCATCCCTATTGCTTGTTTGTTTGTTTTTTTAATTCGCCTTAGTTCTCTATTCCCTGAGGCGGTGTACGTTGCACTGGGGTTTTTATTTTGTACCGCCTGTCGGCCCAGTGCATCCGACTTCAGCATCCATTTTATGTAAAGGTCTGCCTCCTCCCGCATTTTCTAAGGCTTTCTTTCCCCGAGGTAACGGCTGGTGCTGTGATGGGGATCGAACCCAGCACCTTCGGTTTGTGAGACTTCGCACTGAACCACTAGCCCACGCCATCCCCGACTAGCCCACGCCGTCCCCACGTCCCCCCACTAGCCTACGCCGTCCCACTGTCCCCCGTCCCACCACTATCCCACGCCGTCCCCCCACTAGCCCACGCCATCCCCCACTATCCCACGCCGACCCCCCGTCCCCCCACTAGCCTACGCCGTCCCACTGTCCCACCAATATCCCACGCCGTCCCCCCACTAGCCCACGCCATCCCCCACTATCCCACGCCGACCCCCCGTCCCCCCACTAGCCTACGCCGTCCCACTGTCCCCCGTCCCACCACTATCACACGCCGTCCCCCCGTCCCCCCACTAGCCTACGCCGTCACACTGTCCCCCGTCCCCCCACTAGCCTACGCCGTCCCACTGTCCCCCGTCCCACCACTATCCCACGCCGTCCCCCCACTAGCCCACGCCATCCCCCACTATCCCACGCCGACCCCCCGTCCCCCCACTAGCCTACGCCGTCCCACTGTCCCCCGTCCCACCACTATCACACGCCGTCCCCCCGTCCCCCCACTAGCCTACGCCGTCCCACTGTCCCCCGTCCCACCACTATCAGACGCCGTCTCCCTGTCCCCCCACTATCCCACGCCGTCCCCCCGTCCTCCCACGCCGCACCCCCCCCCCTCCCCCACTTAGTTGAGACCGATACCACGTGACATGATACCTAATGGTATTGATATGTCAAACGACATGGCGCTATTTGTTATTGCATGTCATGTGTCATGACACTTAATGAAGCTGTATGTCACATTTCGAGACCCCTTTTGATGATAAATGCAACGCGAAATGACACAGTGACTGGAAATATCACATGTCGTGACACTTAATGACGGTGCATGTCACGTGTCGGGACAATTAATAATGCAGCATACTCCGACGCGTTGATGACATTTAATAGTGATGGATGCCACTTGGCGTGACAGTTAATGATAATGAATATCACTAGACGTGGCACTTAATTATGGTTATGAATCTTACTTGACGTGAACTCAATGATTATGAATGTCACTTCACGTGACAATAATGATAGTGACCCTTGCCGTGACATTAAGTGCTTATGAATTTCACTTAGCGTGACACTTAATGATAATGAAAGTCACATATCGTGGCATTTAATGCTTATGAAGAAATCAATGAAAAGTTTCATGTCTCATCCTTTTGGACAATATCAGACAATGGGAGAACCTCTATATATTACTCTTCTATTACTCTTCTATTATTCATCTATTACTCTTCTATTATTCTTCTATTACTCTTCTATTACTCTTCTACTACTCTTTTATTTCTCTTCTATTACTCTTTTATTACTTTTATATTACTCTTTTATTACTCTTTTATTTATCTTCTATTACTCTTCTATTACTCTTCTATTACTCTTCTATTACTCTTCTATTACTCTTTTATTACTTCTTTATTTCAGAGCGACCGATATCGGAGACTGAGTCCAACATGGACTTTGACATACCAGATGACGTAGGTAAGTGACATCACGTCATATCACCTGCCCGTTTCGTGTCAATAGTCGACTGAAAATGATGTCTACAATTATTTATCTTTCCTTAATAGTCTAAAAAAACATGAATAGATATGGTCAGATACTGCGGGAAGAAGAAAATAGAAAGGAAACCTACGATGAGACCAAAAAGGTCTTTATCGGGGACAACGAAAACAACAAATATAGCTCGCAAGTCACATAGGAAGGGATGAATACATAAAGCAGCGACATGAACACATTCGAAATTGTGAAAAATTGGAGTTAGCTGGATAGGGCATACGATGTCATCACGGGACTACTCAGTTGTGGTCACGTCAGATCCCTGATAGCGAGTGGGTGATAACAAACGGGCGGAAGTGACATGCCCAGGAGGAGGTAAGCAGTGGGAGAATCTCGAATAAGCCAATGGCGGTCAAACAGTGAATGATCAAATGGAGGTATGGATACAAGTTAAGCGACAAACTAAAAAAAAAACGAAAGACAGGCAGATTAGGGGGGGGGGGGGGAATAAGGATTATTTAAAGGTATGGGAAATGGTGATGCATGCGGCTAAAGGCAGCTCGTGTGGGATATCAGTTTATTATCAAGTGCGAATCAATGGCGATCGATCGTCAGAGAAGCACGAGACTATGCCGTGACACTTACATCAGCTCTAGTCCTGTGTTCATGACCCTTGAAATGACTGGCGATTTCATAATGTTAAACACCAACAAATACCATTGTCCTACCCTGGTATGTCTAATTATATACTTCGGGGACGGCGTGGTTAAGTGGCACGGCTCACAATCTGAAGGTGCTGGGTTCGATCCCCATCACAGTACCGGTCGTTACCCCGGGGCAGCAAACCCTTAGAAAATGCAGGAGGAAGCAGACCTTTACATAAAATGCATGCTGAAGTCGGATGCACTATGCCGACAAGCGAAAAATAAAAACTACAGTGCAACGCACACCGCCTTGGGGATAAGAGAAATAAGGCGAACGCAAAAATTTTTTTAACAATTTCAAAAAATTAATAAATATATAAACTTCATCGTCTGAATTTACATTGATACTACGACGAGTCAGGCGTTTTACTGCCTATATCGTGTTCTTTCGCTCCCAATTACGGCTGTGTTTTCCTGTGACACATTTACCCTCTACTATTGCTTCCGATATGATTCTCACCAAGATCTTATCTCTATTTATATGACCAAATATTTGAACTATGTCATTCTGATTTAGCTCATTAATTATCTTTCGTATATAACTTCTCAGAGACCAAATTAGTTTTCTTTTCTTTCCACAAAATGTGTTCCATTCTTCCTTATATCAATTCCCTTTTCCAACCATTTGTTTATTATCCATGTTTCTACGGCTTTCAGTAATAACGAGTAACTTTTAAAAGTTAGTTGCATATCGCAAGGGATGATGGCGACATCATAAAACAGTTGTGTCTTGATGATGCAACTTGCGCTGTATTTCGATTATAGTGAGCAAGGTGATGCGCTGGTCATCAACATCACTCTCTGGTCCCGAGCTAACTTGTACCAGTGGCAAGATAATAAGTCAATACGACTGGAGGTAACTCAGGGTGCAAGTATTCTGGTCCTACCTCTTTGAGACCCCTGGTCGCTTGAAACCTGCGGTGGTCGAACCCACGCCGTTTCTGTTCATCGTTTTTAATACATAACACTTTTCTACAAACAACGTGTGTGGACACTATGGCAGAGAGGTAAGGCGTTCGCTTCTCAACAAACGTACGAAAGCACGAAACACTGGATCTTCAAAACCTCCACGTTTCAAGTAGACCCTAGTCTCAAGAGATGCGAGATCGAGTACCTAGTCTTATCAGAGACTAACGATAAACTATGAGGTCCCATATACACGCTTTGCACGTAAAAGAATCCTTGACTATTGAAAATCAAAAATAGTAGACTGTTAGCCCCTCTCCTGGAAAAATACATTAGAACAACAATAAAGTTCCTACCCGACAAGTCCTCTACCTTCCCCCGGGTCAAGAAAGCTGCAGGAAGTGCAACTGATAATATGAACCTTCGGTTACCTGGCAGCAGGTATACACCCGCTTGTTTGAAAACCTGGATTATAAATATTCAAAATACAAAACGCTTGAGTAGATGCACTGGGCATTAGATTTGTCCTGATTCCTTGGATCAAGAAGGGGATGGGTAGGGGGTGCACTTCTTTACAGGCAGTTACATCAGACTATAGAGGTTTATGAATAGACCTTGCAAACTCATTATATTAAATGAGTACAACAGCAACTACCACTGAAAGAGCAGCTTTATGCTTTGGCACAGGTTTTCTACAATGATACCACCTTATGGCCCATTCTTCTTGATCTGGGACGATAATAGATGGATGATGATGATGATGTTGTTGATGATGTTGGTGATAATGGTAGTGGTAGTGATGGTGGGGGTTTTGATGATGTTGGTGGTGGTGATGGTGGCGATGATGGTGGTGATGATGGTGGTGATGCTGGTGGTGGTGGTGATGGTGGGGATGAGGGCGGGGGTGACGATGGTGATCACGCTGCTGATGATGGTGGTGATGATAATGGTGGTGATAGTGATGATGATGGTGGTGATGATGATGGTGGTGATAGTGAAGGTGATGATGATGTCAATGATGGTGATGGTGGTGATGATGGTGGTGGTGGTGATGGTGGTGGTGATGGTGGTGATGAGGGCGGGGGTGACGATGGTGATCACGCTGCTGATGATGGTAGTAGTGATGGTGGTGATGATGGTGGTGATGAGGGCGGGGGTGACGATGGTGATCACGCTGCTGATGATGGTGGTGATGGTAATGGTGGTGATAGTGATGATGGTGGTGATGATGATGATGGTGATGATGGTGATGATGATGATGCTGATGGTGATGATGATGATGATGGTGATGATGGTGATGATGATGGTGATTGTAATGATGGTGGTGATGATGATGGTGATTATGATAGTGATGATGCTGTCGTTGATGTAATATCATCAATATCGTAAAAAAATTTCCCTCAGTTGAAGCGCCACTTTTCTAATCTATAATTTTCATGACCACAAAAACCATTCTCCTGGAATCAATGTAACCAAATAAAATTTCTTCCATTCTTGTAATCAATTAACTTTAAATTCAATGGACAAATCACCCTGACAACCAATGAGATCTGTATTAGTTCCAGATATTTGAGAATCTCACCGGCAGCTAAATAAAAACGACTACGAAGACACGCTGGCAGCATCTGCGAGCGAGCGGTGCTTAATACGTGTGCCACAAAAATGGGAGGTGAGTAAAAGGATGCAATACACACACAGGAAGGAAACAGGCAATGTGCTTGGCTGTAATATTATGGTACCAGGTGTAATAAATCCGTTTCTGCTTTGGGAGTCATGATTCAAAGGGACCAGACCATTATGTGTCAAGATGCAAAGGCGTTGTTAGATCGGGGTGACTACACAGGGCGGTCAGAATACATCATGTTATATTGTTCTGATCAGAGTTTTACTAAATTAGTTATACATTACATGCTAATTAGTTTTTTGGGATGGGGGAGAACACTAGCGTTGGAGGCTTGTGAAACATACTGAGCAAGACACACCTCGTGTCAGGGTCCAGCGAAACATACTGACCAAGACGCACCTCATGTCAGGGTCCAGCGAAACATATTGATCAAGACGCCCTCTAACTCAGGGTCATGTGAAACGTACTGACCAATACCCTCATCTAACGGCAGCGTAAGGTGAAACATACTGACCAAGATCCCACCTCATGTCAGGGTCAGGTGAAACATACTGATCAAGACCACACCTCATGTCAGGGTCAGGTGAAACATACTGACCAAGATCCCACCTCATGTCAGGGTCAGGTGAAACATACTGACCAAGACCCCCACCTCATGTCAGGGTCAGGTGAAACATACTGACCAAGACCCCACCTCATGTCAGTCAGGTTAAACATACTGACCAAGACCCCACCTCATGTCAGTCAGGTTAAACATATTGACCAAGACCCCACCTCATGTCAGTCAGGTTAAACATACTGACCAAGACTCCACCTCATGTCAGTCAGGTTAAACATACTGACCAAGACTCCACCTCATGTCAGTCAGGTTAAACATACTGACCAAGACTCCACCTCATGTCAGTCAGGTTAAACATACTGACCAAGACTCCACCTCATGTCAGGTTAAACATACTGACCAAGACCCCACCTCATGTCAGGGTCAGGTTAAACATACTGACCAAGACTCCACCTCATGTCAGTCAGGTTAAACATACTGACCAAGACTCCACCTCATGTCAGTCAGGTTAAACATACTGACCAAGACTCCACCTCATGTCAGTCAGGTTAAACATACTGACCAAGACTCCACCTCATGTCAGGTTAAACATACTGACCAAGACCCCACCTCATGTCAGGGTCAGGTTAAACATACTGACCAAGACCCCACCTCATGTCAGTCAGGTTAAACATACTGACCAAGACCCCACCTCATGTCAGGTTAAACATACTGACCAAGACCCCACCTCATGTCAGGTTAAACATACTGACCAAGACTCCACCTCATGTCAGGTTAAACATACTGACCAAGACCCCACCTCATGTCAGGTTAAACATACTGACCAAGACCGCACCTCATGTCAGGTTAAACATACTGACCAAGACCCCACCTCATGTCAGGTTAAACATACTGACCAAGACCCCACCTCATGTCAGGGTCAGGTTAAACATACTGACCAAGACCCCACCTCATGTCAGGGTCAGGTTAAACATACTGACCAAGATAGCAGCTGCAAATGTTCGTATTCAGGCATCTTGTAAAGAGGCCATTTGTACACCTAAAGCGAAACGAAGAATACATTAATCAATAAATACTAACTAATAAAAAAAGAGTCACTCAATCAATAAGTCAATCAATAAATCAATGCTAATTAATGAAAATGAGAATCAATAAAGCAATGCTAATTAATCAAAAGAAGAATAAATTAATAGATCAATGCTAATTAATCAAAACAAGAATCAATCAATCAGTGCTAGTTAACCAAGACAAGGAGGAGACGGCGTGGCCTAGTGGTTAAGTGGCACGGCTTACAACCAGAAGGTGCTGGGTTCGATCCCCATCACAGCACCGGCCGTTACCCCGGGGAAGCAAACCCTTAGAAAATGCAGGAGGAAGCAGACCCTTACATAAAATGCATGCTGAAGTCGGATGCACTGGGCCGACAGGCGCAAAATAAAAACCACACTGCAACGCACACCACCTTAGGGATAAGAGAAATAAGGCGAACGCAAAAAAGACCACACAAAAAAAAACAACCAAGACAAGAATGAATCAATCGATAAATGCCAATTAATAAAATGAAGAATCAATCAATCGATAAATGCCAATTAATAAAATGAAGAATCAATCAATTGATAAATGCCAATTAATAAAATGAAAAATCAATCAATCGATAAATGCCAATTAATAAAATGAAGAATCAATCAATCGATAAATGCCAATTAATAAAATGAAGAATCAATCAATTGATAAATGCCAATTAATAAAATGAAGAATCAATCAATTGATAAATGCCAATTAATAAAATGAAGAATCAATCAATTGATAAATGCCAATTAATAAAATGAAGAATCAATCAATTGATAAATGCCAATTAATAAAATGAAGAATCAATCAATCGATAAATGCCAATTAATAAAATGAAGAATCAATCAATCGATAAATGCCAATTAATAAAATGAAGAATCAATCAATCGATAAATGCCAATTAATAAAATGAAGAATCAATCAATCGATAAATGCCAATTAATAAAATGAAGAATCAATCAATTGATAAATGCCAATTCATAAAATGAAGAATCAATCAATAGATAAATGCCAATTAATAAAATGAAGAATCAATCAATTGTTACTTGAAAATTAATCAAATGAAGAATCAATCAATAGATACATATAATCAAATAAGGAATCAATCAATCGATACATGATAAATTATAAAATTAACAAATCAATCAATCGACACATGCTAAATAATACCAGTTAAATCTCTACTTACAGACCTTAGCCAGTGTCCAGGTTTGGTTGAGATTAACCAGTTTACCCCCAATTGGAAGAAAGATATGATTGAGAAGAAAAACCAAGAGAAGATAGAAGAATATGTGGTAAGTGTCTGTTGCATACTTTTACCCAATGTCATTGCATATGCAATATTGAGATAAAGACAAATTGGCAACAGTATGTTCATAGCAACTTTCCGTTATCAGTGTCTGATATGGACAATGACCAAGGCACAAGAAGGGAAGACCACCTCATGTGAAGTGAGATATTTGCAGAAAGGGTTGAGGTCACGAGAGGAGATGCGACGAGATGGGAAGACATTAGAAAGAAAGTCAGAACAGCTCACTGTATGCTTTTTTGTTATGTTCGTATCTGTTACGAATCGGCATCACTTCCCTTCCGGCAGACTTATATACGTTCTTCGTATCTTTGAGTAAAAGGTGAAGGGTGGGAGATACTAATGGTTTCGGTAGCTCTCTGTTTGTACACACTCAGTTCTCTCAGACGTTCTTTTTTTGCTGAACCCACATATGATTTCAAAATGTAGAATGCCGGTTTATCAATAGCCGTGTTATCATTCAGTGGCGAAGTGGTTAAGCCGTCGGCCTCATGATCGGGTGGTGTGGGTTCAACTCTGGACTCCGCCGTCTTTTTCACTGGTGCTTGATGCGGAGTCCCCTGCATCTCGTAGTCGCCCACTAGTCGTCTTTTCCTTGACTTGCCACTGGGTCGGGCGGCGTGAAACGAGAGAGTGAGGATAAAAAGTAGCGCAGTTAATCCTTGCTAAAAAATAGCGCTAGCAAAATTAATTATGCCATCATCGTCTACGATGGACGGCGGCGTTTGCCTTTCTTTTTTTTTTGTTTTTTTGTTATCGTCCAAGGTTATGGGCCCTCAATCATGGACCTAGAAATGGCGCTCCTATCCATTTACAATTTCACTTTCTTCGAGGTCAGAATGTCAATTTTTTTCATTGCCACATGTTCTGGCATAACCAGCACATTAGATCCATACAAGCCATTAAAGCTTTGAGGAATCTATGTCCTCTACCAACTCATGGCATCGCCGACCATATTGCGCTTTGTCGTTCAATCAACCAATCAAAACCCGTCTCCCATCTCGATGCCATTGACTATATCTCGCCAGCATACAACCTCCTGGGCTGTTCTTTCTGCCTCTCCCCAAGGGTAGTCACCTAATTTTAGTTCCTTCTCACATTATCTTCTTCTTTTGTTTGTGGGTCTCTCTCTCTCTCTCTCTCTCTATCTCTCTCTCTCTCTTCCCTTGAGTATTCCACGTAAGAGCCTGTCCAGCTATGTTGGATGGTGCGTTTGATATCGTATGTCCTTTCCTGCCCCATTTTCTTCGTTTAATGTGTTGTTCCAGTGGCTGTTGTTGGCTCCTTTCCCATAGGTCCTCATTCCTCGCTACGACACTGCATGCCCATCATCCTTTGTATGCAATTATTCATATTTAAACAATCCTGCCATCTGACAAGAATGAGTCCTAACAATCTTGTCACGAGAGTAGACAACAAGTGTAAAGATAATCAGAAATCAATCTGTTTTGACAAGGCTCGATCATTGCATTACGTGACTGACACAATCCACAGATGAGTTAACGTTAGAAACCTCTAACACATCTCTAGGTTAGAAGAAGGTTTGAGAGACGATCAGAAGCTAGTGTAACCACAACCTACCGCAGGGACCTCAAGCTCATGGACAACACGGGACGCCATGTATTCTATGAGCTTGAAGACTGCCTAGAAAATGTTGCACTACCATGGAAAACCCTACAGCAATTGAAAACAACAAAACGTTCCAACAATATTGGTTTTGTTGGGCTCTTGAGGTCATGTCAATCAACAGTGCACTCTAATAACATTAGTTCTGTGGGGTTTTTGAGGTCATGTCAATCAACAGTGCATTCTAATAACATTAGATTTGTAGGGTTTTTGAGGTCATGTCAATCAACAGTGCACTCTAATAACATTAGTTTTGTAGGGTTTTTGAGGTCATGTCAACCAGCAGTGCACTCTAATAACATTAGTTTTGTAGGGTTTTTGAGGTCATGTCAATCAACAGTGCACTCTAATAACATTAGTTTTGTAGGGTTTTTGAGGTCATGTCAACCAGCAGTGCACTCTAATAACATTAGTTTTGTAGGGTTTTTGAGGTCATGTCAACCAGCAGTGCACTCTAATAACATTGGTGTGTATTGTGGTCCTGGCAACCAGCTGTGGACCCTGAAAACATTAATGTTCACGTAAGTCCAAACTGAATAGTCTCATTGTTCCAAAAATAACATTAGAAGCATCCATCGTAAAGCTAATCTCTGTCCTCTAAACATTTACAAAAGAAGGAAGTTATGGAGATTGTTAAAAATGTCGATTTAGTCTGTCTTGAAACGGAACAAAATCTCACCAACAATAAATGCAAAAATGAGAAGTCAATTTTATTTAGTCAAATTGTTGTTCCGTTATTTGGAGATCAAAGTGTGAATAAGATTAAATTTCAGGAAGCTTACCTTGTTTTTAGAACTTAGTTAAAGTTATTTTGGAGAACGATTTTATTGCTTTATTTCGGTAACTGAGACACTGAAACTGTTTGAAGCGGGATTTCGTTCGCTTAGTAAGGGTATTGGGAACTTCGTAAAATGAAAGAAATATAATTTTCTCGTTTCCCCTATTCATCCTTTATCTGTAACATCGTCTTTTAAAACTTTGTTCATCAAATGAGCGGCCAGAACTTGAAACATCAGGGGCGACAATTTGATGATAGCACAGGTGTATGAGGAGACAGCGTGGCCTAGGGGTGAAACTCGCTTGGTTTTCATAATCCCAACGTTCCGGGTTCGGTTCCCAAACGTGTCCAGTTTGGCAGACATTGTGTTTTGTCTCGGGCGATCGCTCCTCCACTTACAGAAAGTAATGGCAACCTACTATACTGCACACTTGCCAAGAAACTTATAACAGTCAAAAGGTGAAGGTTGTAAGAAACGAAGTTCTTTAAAAAACATGCTACTTACAGATATATGGCTGTACGAAGTCATTCAGGGACAATCTCACCATATGACAGAAACGGCTGGCGTTTGTCTACTTCGTCTATTTATTCCCTTTTAATTTCGTGGGAAACAAATGAAACTCTTGAAGGAATACGCAGATATAATTCCTGACTTAACCCCACAATTTGTTGCCTGATATTTCTAAGCACTTTAACTGGAAGTCTGTGTGGCCTAAGGGTGAACCGTCCGAACTCACGCGTTCTAACATACATGAACATACGTTTCACAATCCCATCGCATCCGGTTTGAATTCATAAACTTATAACAGCCAAATATGTTAGCCGTAGTAAGAAGCGAGGTTCTGCAAAAGGCAGACTACTTATTTTAATTTGCTTCAACCACGATTTCAATACTTTGCACCCACACGATGGTTCTTTAGATTGCATCGTCCATGTCCGTCTGTCCTACTGGCATAAACCATTGCCAACCATTCTCTGGCAAGTTCGATATTGTGCTGCTCTTTCTGCCTCTGTCCTGTAGAGGTCCAGGGACCGAAGTTTATTTTCACAGTATCTTCACCAGGTGGTTCTTGGTCTACCGATCTTCCTCTTCCCTTGCTGTTTTCGATGCCAGCGCCTGCCAGGTCACATTTGATTGTGCTTTCCTTAGCCAGAGTCCTATCCATCTTCATGTCAAACTTTTAATATGTTGCTCCGCTCCGCTGGTTGTTGTTGGCTCCCTGCCCATAATGTCTTCATTTCTCACCATGTCTTGCCAACCTTTACCCATTATCATCCGTAGATATTTATTGAACGACTGGTGTGTTTTTTTCTGTATTGGCTTTTTCGTTCTCCAAGTTTTTGCTCTGTACCTGACATTGGAATTAAGCAATATTAACTTGATATTAGTCTTGAGGTAAGGTGTTCGACTCGGGTGCTAGTGATCGCGGGTTTAAATCCCGGAGACACGGATTTTTTTCACATGAATCATCCGGTAAATATTTCCCTTGATATCTGAGTAGTGAGATCAGACACCCATGTGCAGTGACGTGCACATTAAAAATCCCTTGGCAGTTGGAAATCGAAAAGAGTAGGCCTAACGGCCGCTGCTCGGGCAAAATTCAAGTTAAAAATGTACTCAAGTTATTCTAGGGATTCTCGCCCCACAGTCGCAAAAAAAGGGAACTGTGTGGCTCTAACAACAGGTCTTGGTTATGTGGTTAGCAGAGCTGCTTAGATGGCGCCTGACAGACTGCGGGTCTACGTTGCTCTAATTTTCGCTTCCACTTCCACCAGTCTCAAAACTAGGCGATTGTATATTCCAGGGGCTAACAGATGCTGGGATTGACCTGACAAGTCACCAGTGGATTTTCACCTGCCAAAAAAATATGAAACAAAGGAGGTCGCACATCCCCACGACGTCTAACGACAGAAATGAACTGAAGATAGACAGAGATTAGTCTGTATCTCCCCTCAATTTTCACATATTTTTTCAGTAATATGAATGCTGTCCTTGTTGGCTTGCCATAGATACTGAGTTCAGTTTTGTGAAGTCTCAGATCAAGCTAGTAGAACTTCAATGTGACGTTGTCGTGAAACAGAATAACATCTCACTAACAAGAAATGCAAAAATGAGAAGTCAATTTTATTTAGTCAAATTGTTGTCCGTTTTTTTGGAGATTAGACTGTGACAGGTCTAGGAAGAACAGCGAATCTGTCTGGGAGAAATTGATGTTTAATTGGACACACCATTCTTTTCTAAATTCTGGTCTTTTTGTAATTTGCGCATCAAAGTGTGACAGTTTCATGAGAAATTGTTGGTTAATGGTCAAAAAATTAAATGAAAAAGAATTTTTAAAATTGATTAAAGTTGAGTTTAATCAAAATGTTTGTAATGGGTATGGTCAGATCGCGCTTCGAGACGAGAACACAAACAAAACCGAAGTTACTACCAATAGGTCTTCATCAGGTACAACAAATAACAACACTACTGAACTAGCAAATCAACATATAAGGATAAAATTGTCTACTTATCTGATATAGTGTCTGTCATCGCGACTGGTTGGATCGGAAGCTCAACTGCGAATGAAGGACCCCAGTCAAATAAGGTGGCCAGGAAAACGTAATCTTAATGGTCAGTAGCGTGTGTGACCCCAACGAGCGTTGGTACAAGCTTGGCAGCGATGCTTGAGTTATAACAATCATCCTTCTGATATTGTACTTTTGGATCGGCTGCCACTCATGCAGATGGTTTCATACATTTTGTTCAACTACCGGGTGGATGGTTAGCTCTGACTGATTGACCAAAGAGTCCCAGAGATGCTCAATAGGGTTGAGATCCGGTCAGTAAGCTGGCCAGTGCACCCTGATGATGTGATGCTGCTGGAGGAAGTCCTTAACAACACGACTTTTAGGCGGACGGGCGTTGTCATCTTGAAGCACGGCTCCATGTCGTATAATCTGAAGTGATGAGAGTGATATCCCTGTAGGTGATATCTTTCAGGTTTCCTTCGAAACGATGCAGGGGTGTTCTCCAGGTCATGTCACACCGAAACGATGCAGGGGTGTTCTCTAGGTCATGTCACACCGAAACGATGCAGGGGTGTTCTCCAGCTCATGCCACACCGAAACGATGCAGGGGTGTTATCCAGCTCATGCCACACCGAAACGATGCAGGGGTGTTCTCCAGCTCATGCCACACCGAAACGATGCAGGGGTGTTCTCCAGCTCATGCCCCAGCGACACAATCCAGGGGTGTTCTCCAGTTAATGCTCCTGCCTCCCAACCCTTATTAAGCCACCTCCTTAGCGACCATGCTCCTTAATTGTGCCATCTTGAAAGCGTTTTCTAGACCGTCTCCACACAAGAATTATCCCATCGTTAAATAACACTGTTAACCTGGACTCCACAGTAAAGGGTACTGTGGACTACTGTTACAGGGTCCATGTCATCCTGGACCACTGCTGGAAGATCCATATCACGCTGGACCACTGCTGGAAGGTTCATGTCACCCTGGACCACTGCTGGAAGATCCATGTCACCCTGGACCACTGCTGGAAGGTCCATGTCACCCTGGACCACTGCTGGAAGATCCATGTCACCCTGGACCAATGCTGGAAGGTCCATGTCACACTGGACCACTGCTGGAAGGTTCATGTCATCCTGGACCACCGCTGGAAGGTTCATGTCATCCTGGACCACTGCTGGAAGATCCATGTCACCCTGGACCACTGCTGGAAGGTCCATGTCACCCTGGACCACTGCTGGAAGATCCATGTCACCCTTGACCACTGCTGGAAGATCCATGTCACCCTGGACCACTGCTGGAAGGTCCATGTGACCATGGACTACTACTGGAAGGCCCATGTCAAATTATGCTGAGACTAAGCAAGACTTGCAGCTCGATGAGCGTGTGTAAGGCATTGAACAACTGCAGGACGTCTAGTGTGAATATTTGTCTCATGAAGCCGGTTGCGAATCGTTTGGTAGTTAAAACAATGTTCGTTGTTGATCGCAGTTGCACTCTCATTGCGTTGGCGGTCGTTGTTCTGTATTTTAGCGCCATTAGAACGACTTATCGATCTTTATGCAGATTTGTTATTCTTGGACTCCTAGACCTTCTGGCCTTTTCCACATTTTCGGTGTTGATAAAACAATCTCAGTCTTTGGATGACTGATTAGGTGTCTGCAAGTCGTCTGGAAAACCTCCCCTATTGGAACACTTTCTTCAAGCCAAACAATGGCACACCATCTGTCAGGAACACACACTAAGTCTTATTCTCTTCAGGTCAGGTCAGGTCAGGTCATCCCTTAACCGGTGAGGTTGTTGGGGCACACATGAAGACATCCTCACAACCCCACGCCACCTTTCTCTGTCAGAGGCCGTTGCCTGTGACTCTTCTGGTCGGAGATTGGTCCATTGTGTAATATTGTCCTCCCATCTCTTTTTGGGACGGCCTCTTCGTCGTCTGACATGCACCTTTCCGTGGAGGATT
Organism: Ariolimax columbianus; assembly: GCA_036924085.1. NCBI lineage: Eukaryota > Metazoa > Mollusca > Gastropoda > Stylommatophora > Arionidae > Ariolimax > Ariolimax columbianus. The sequence continues at coordinate 85,569 of JAVGWX010000209.1, forward strand.
GTATTTGCAAGACCATTTGATCTCGATATGAGACCGTACCAAGCGACTTTCCTTCTTTTGACAGTTGCCAAGAGGTCTTCGAAAGGCCCTATTGCTGTTGTAATTCTATCTCGCATTTCTTCATTTGTAACTCGATCTTTGTACGTGACGTTTAAAAGTTTTCGGAAACATCTCATCTCCAAGGCCTGTATCCTTCGTTGACGGTCAGCGGTAACTGTCCATGTCTCACACGCATAGAGGAATATTGACAGGACCAGTGTACGCATTCATCTGATTTTCGTGCGTAGTGCTAACCGTTTATCTTGCCAGATTTTGTTAAGCCGTGCAAGCGCCGATATTGTCTGTGCTATTCTGGCCAACACTTCACAGTTTGATCCTTCATCACTGACAATCGACCCAAGATATTTAAAACGGTCAACCACTTCGAGTTCCTGACCGTTAGGTGTTATCCTGCTGTTGAAGCTCGTGGCGTTGTTGGTCGTTAATTTTGTCTTTCCATCGTTTATCTCCATACCATAGTCAAGAGCTGTTTCATCGAGCCTTCTGACCGTTTCCTGGAGTTCAGCTTCTGAACCCGCCAACCCGTCGATATCATCTGCAAAACGAAGGTTGGTAATCGTTCGGCCCCCTATCTTGACAGTACAAACGTGACCTCCAAGTGCCTCACTCATAATTCCTTCAAGGAATATATTGAAAAGAGTTGGAGAGAGTGTACACCCCTGTCTCACACCAACTGATGAGCGAAACCAGTCCCCTCGCCTCCCATTCACAAGAACTGCGCTAGACGCCTTGTCATACAGGTGTTCAAGGACCGTTATAATATTTCCGTTGATATTATACATCCTCATGGTTGCCCAAAGCGCTTTATGCCATACCCTATCAAACGCCTTCTTAAAATACACAAACACATGATACAGTGTTTTCTGCTGTTCTAGATATTTCTCGCTTAGCAGCCTTAAATTAAATATCTGCTCTGTAGTGCTTCTTCCCTATCTGAACCCTGCTTGCTCCTTGGTAATGATGTTCTCTGCTTGGGGCTTCTTCAGGATTAGTCTAAGCATGACCTTGCTAGGGCGGCTGATGAGGCTTATTGTTCTGTAATTTTGGCATAGCCTTAGGTTTCCAGACTTATGTAACGGTGTAACCATTGATTTCGTCCATAAGTCCGGCCAGTTTCC